>QEOT01007999.1:295094-318145 GCA_003123785.1 Pterocarya stenoptera
AGAGAGAGAGAGAGAGAGAGAGAGAGAGAGAGAGAGAGAGAGAGAGAGAGAGAGAGAGGAGGGTAAATTAATAGGATTACCTAAAAGAAAATTTTATTCATTATCTGATCTACATCACGGATTATATATTTAGCAAGTAGTGGTGTTGAAATAATGAATAGAAGAATTCAATTAGTTTAGTATAAATAAAATAAAAATAAGTGTGGTGTGTAGAATGATAAATAGCAAAGTTATTGCCTAAATTTATGCCAATTAGGCAAATTTTTTGTTTTGGGTTTTTATGTATGAAGTTCTTGTAATTTGTGACGGTCCAATTTGATAACCGAATTCCATGAGGATTCATTTCAATTTTTTGATAGGTTTTGAATAAAGTTTGAGCATAGAGCGGAAGTTAGCCCTATAGCCTAATTTAGACTTACTATATATTGTATTTGACCCTTATTATATATGTTGTATTATATTTTTAATATTTCTCAAATATCAGAATAAAATCTTTACAATTTTATAGACGCAATGACGTTACCAAATGACGTAAATCTTGTATTATTGTATCATGTATGTGATTTAATTCAATTTTTTTTACTTACTTTTTCCCTTATTCCTAAGATTTCTCGATTAAGTCAACAATATACAAGAAAATCTTAAAGGATTACTTAGATAAACAAATTAGTTGTGTTTGGTTATTGAATTAAAATTAACTCATTTTAAACCAATTATTGATTATGCCCACTACTTTAAAAAATTAAATTCATCTCAACTTGGCCTCATTCGTTTTTGCAGATGAAATGAATTGAAATTAAAATTAAAATTTTAATAAAATATTATTAAAATATATATTTTTTTAATATTATTTTTATTTTGAAATTTGAAAAAAATGAATTATTTGTTTTACTTTATGTGAAAATTTAAAAAATTATAATAATTAGATGAAATGAGTTTAAAGGAATTGTGAAAATAAACTAGGTTATTTCATTCATTTTGACCTAAAAAATTAAACTCATCTTAATTTAAAAAAGTTAATCAGATGCCAACTTAAAAAAAAAGTTGGGTAAATTAATTAATACTACAAAATTAATTAATACTACACCACTTGGGTAAATGAAGTGACTCAAATTTACGAAGTGACTGCCCTTTTCTAATAGGCAAAACATAACAATACATATAGGTAGAATCTAATTAATCTCGCGGACAGGTGAATTCCAATTAGTAATAATTAACTATCTGCTTAATTCCATCACTAGCGTCACATATACATGATGATCAACTGCATGCTCATAATTGTCTTTTTGGCTAATACAAAGGCACTGGGAAACGAGGCGGTGGCTTCGGTGGTTTCTGCACTTTCACCGCCACGACGGCCTTTTCATGATCTGGACGTGGAGGCTTACATGGACAAGGCAATGCTATAAACTTTGGAATCTGATCTCCGGGCATCAGTACAGGCAAACTTTGGCCTTGATTCTGCTTCAAATCCAGTTTTAAAACAAAACATTAGTAAATATGATCCACTTCATGCAGTGTTTTTTTTCATGAACTTCAAACTCTTGAAAAAGATAGGTCTTTGAAATGAAAGAAAAATCTAGGTGAGTTTTATTGGCCGGGGGAGGAGGAATATATATAAATGTAAATATACCGTGCATGTGGGTTTGGAGTTGGAGGGCGAAGCCGCCTCGATATCTTGATCGGCGTCGTGGTCTTGGTCATGGGAGAGAGATTCACGTAGTGATCTGAACCTGTCCCAGTGGTAGCAGCAGGAGAAGATACCGCTCAAGCTGAAGATGACGATCAAGAGAAGGGCAGTACCGAGAGGGAAACCCAGGGACGGACGAGATGCGTCCGAGTTGGGTGGCGAAATATCCTGGCTCTCCATCATCACTTGCAGTTTCTCTTGTTCCTTCTCTCATGTGTTGTTAGCCTGTTAGGACTCGCAGGAGGAAGAAAGAGGACGTAGAAAGAGAGGATGCAGCTAACTGAGGGAGTACGCTTTGCAGAAGAGGGAAGGAGAGTGGGAATTTATAAAAGAAAAGAGATGGGTTGAGACTCACTAGAGAGGTTGAGTATGGGTAAAAGCTGGAAGGGTACGTCAGGGCCATTGGTACGGTAAGACATGGGACCTACTCGGCGAATTTTTGTGTGGGGAGAATAATTAGAAAGAAGTAGTTAAGAAGCGTGTTGAAGATGGAAACAAAATGCCGAATTTTTTAATCATTAAAAAAATTTAATAAAAATAAATTTACAAATTAATATAATTTGATCAATTTTATATCAAATTATAAAATTATTTTTATTATAAAATAAATTTAGCTTATATCATAAAAAGTAAATCTCAATTTATGAATTTAATTTTATTTTCAACTTAAAATTATTCCCATAAGGTAGCACCAACTTGCGCTTTTCCTTGGTTGGAAACCAACCAAATTCCAACTCAAACATTACTCAATTATAAAATATTTTTTATTTTTTATTTAATTATTACATAATTATTACGTTCATAATTCAAACAATTACACCTTTGATTGACCAAAGTTTAAAATACTTTAAACATCGATCTTTACACGTTTTACATAAGTGAATGATAAGAAGTAATCAAGAAAAAAAAAAAAGAAAAAAAAAAGAGAAGTAATCAATCTATATAGTAGGACGTGAAGAGATGAAGGCAGAAGTCAGAAGTCAGAAGGCACCGATTTGATTGGATCAGCTGTTACCGACAAAAAAAATGTGAAACAAAGCTATCAGCACGGACTGCCGTAGTTGTTAGTACTGGAGAACAGAACAAGTGGTGAGCATCCTCAAAAGTAGAGAATTATTATTATCTCTTAAATTATTTTTTATTAATATTTTATTATAATATATAAAATAAATTATTTTTCTAATCATTTATATTTTTTCTTATATTCATATTTGTTATAATTTTAAATAATAATTTTAAAAATAATTTAATTAATTAAGAAAATATTAAAAATTAATTTTAAAGATACTATCATATCCACAAAATAAATAATTTAAATTTTTGTTTAAAATATTCATTAGAGTAATAATTTAAAATATAAGAAAAAATATTGAGTAGTTGAGTTTGTAAATAAAAATGAGAGAAAAAATAATAAAAAAAGAATAGAAAATTATTGTTTTAATAAAATAGATAAAGTATAGATTAGAATGAAATGTATGAGGCTTTTAAAAAATGAGTAAAAATATTAGAGAACGTACTTTTTTTGACTAAATTATAAGAAATTTTATGGAAAATAAAATGTGAATGCTCTTGGCCAAGATGAAGATATGCCGTGTAGAATCTGAATTCTGAAAGGTTGCTTGAGTTTGTCTGACTATGATATTGCAGACTTGATCTTTAAGCTGATCGATCCTGGTTTGAAGTCCAAGTGATTAGCCTCAAATCTTGACTTTTAATTTGTGTACAATTAAAGCACGATATATCATCGCCATGTTCATCTAAAAAGAAGAAATGCATGCATGTGTCAATTTCGATCATTTCCTTTTGTGTTATGAATTCTCGAGTCATAATTTATGGACTAGAAGCAGTAGCAGTGTGACTGCATGCATGGCCGCTTGCGTCTCAAAAAGGGTTCTTGTGAATTAGTACGTACTCATTTTGCAGAAAGTAAAAAAAAAAAAAAAAAAAAAACGTTTATTTTTGTGAATCTTTGAATATCCAAGTCGTAATTGGCAGCTGCAGCATGCATGCAGCTTGTGGATCGATCTCATCTTGTCCAATTTCTCAAAGAACTTCAATATTCATCCATTAATGGACCACCGGGACCATGGCCATAACGTTCGTTTAAGCTCTTGGGGTTTCGCGATCGATGGGTAGACGTTTTGTTTCATGTGTCATGTCCGGCAAAGTACCTTAATTTGTAAAATCGGGCCACTTATACGTACGCACTGCTTCATTTTTCCATTTATCAGTTTTGTACATACGTCGTATTCGATTAATTTAGAACCATCTTTGCACCCACCTTGCACGAGCCACATACCTATCTTTTTGCTCTGAAATTGAACGAACATACCATAATTAATATATACTCTATATGCAGTATCTTAATAAGGTGATACTATATATACACACACACACACACAACATGATTAATGTGTTTTTTCGGCCTCTCTATGGGGCCCCGACGTTTTTGTGATCAATATGTTGCAATCGTGTAAGATATCATGCTCAAATCCAAATTCTGAATTAATTGTTAAGATCGATATTTTGACTCTCAACCACAATTTAGATCTAATTCGATTGGTATTAATTCTGTCACATGCATGGAGTGATCTCAGTTTTTTTTTTTTTTTTCTTATCATTGCATATATATATATTTATATAATGATAGGGTTACTACTCTACTACCACCTATTTACTACTCAATTTTTATTTGATTTTTATTTTTATTTTTTATTTAACTTAATGATTAAGGAAGTGAGTCTTAATAAAGTTATATTTTTTTAAAATTTTTTCTTAGTGATTAAGGATGTTAAAAAAATACTTAAAAGAAAATGATAAAAAAAATAAAAAAACTTGAAATGAACTTGGATAGTAGATAGGTAGTAATAGAGTGGTAAGCCTATTACTACCCATATATATATAGATTCTTAGGGGAGGTTTTGATTGTGAGTTGAGATGAAAGTTGAAAGTTAAACAAAATATTAAATATTATTATTATTTTGAGATTAAAAAATGTTGAATTATTTATTATATTTTATGTAAAAATTTTAAAAAAATTATAATAATTAAATCAGATCAGTTGAGAAAACTTTTATATTTAAACCGGACATTAATGTAGTTGGTTGAAAGAAAACAGAAATCGTGAATCACGTTAATTTTGTCACTCAATCGCATCAAAGTCAAGTGGATTATATCAATCAAAATTTTGATTGGATTTTACTCCTTTTACTGTAGAAGATAGAAAGAAACGAGAAAAGACGTACAAGAAAATAAGACTAGATAATTCTACTTATCATCTCGTCATACTACACACCATATATTATATTTTTTTAAATTTTTATTCTTTATTTTCATAACAAGTATATGGAATACAGATAATAAGTAGAACAACTCAATTAGTTTAGAAAGAATAAAATAAAATTAAAAAAAAAAGATAATTTAAAATATGTATGATGTGTGGTATGAAATAATGAGCAGCGTAACCCAAACTCATAAAAAGAACTTTGTAATATGATATATCACATCGATTCGTGAGTTTAGTACTTTTGTAAAATTTAAACTATTTCTTCAAACTTTTTAAACAAATTGAAATGAGTAATTATACATATAATCGTAAAGTGTGTAAATATCGCATAATCACTTTGAAATAGAGTGGAGTTCACTATTAAAAAATTAATTTTTTTCATGTAGGTATCATGTTTTCTTCATTTTTTTCAAAACGATTATGCTGCAGTTGCATAATTTACCGTTACAAATATCTTTTCTCATTGAATAGTAGGAACCAAATTTCACGTCTTTGTTGCGTTGTGCATATTCTCTTCTCACGTCTTTTTCACATCCTTGAGTCAATTTCACGTCTTTGCGTTGTGCACATCCTAGCTAGAAAACAGAAGTTGATGTCAATTTTCATATGATGCTTGTCCACGTTGTGCATATCTTCTCACGGCTTTGTCCAGCAGGCCCACTGAGTCACTGGCACCGGCAGCTTGCTGCCCAAGAAAGAGGGGCACTTTAATATATATGCAACTTCTTGGTAGCTTCTTATTGACATTATCCTTTTAACATTCGGTGAAAATTAACAAGAATAATGGCCATGAAAGAACAAGGGCCTCTTCAGGTACAGAGCAACTGGACAAGGAGAACACCATTCTGTAATGGAGCCGCGTTCTTCTGCTGCTCAGAGTGCATCACTCCATCTTATCGTTAGTTTAATTTTTTTTTTATTTTATAACAATTTTAAAAAATATAAAAATATATTAATACACTAATAATTGCTTTCTTAACTATTAAGTAAAGAAAAAGATTTAAAAAAATGAAATATATGATGTGTCAAATTAAGATTTAAGAGGGCAAAATTAGATATACAAAATAACATTTTCCTTTGTAATGAGTACTCCCGTCGTTTAGGCACGAGGTCAGATATGAAATTAAATATAGTTGTAATAAAATATAAAAAAATAATGCATCTACAACCATCAATTTATAAAAATATTTTCAATTTAAAATATAGTTTCATAAATATTTATAAAAAAAAAAATTACCGGTATCATTGCTCAAAATACAAAGGGCCATTCTCTCCAATTTTTTAAGGAGTACCGTTCATTTATGCAGTTTTGAAGTTTTACACCAAAATTATAAGAAGTTTGGATAGTGAGTTGAATTGAGATAAGATGAAATAAAAGTTGAAAGTTTAATAAAATATTACTAAAATATACTTTTTTAATATTATTTTTATTTTAAAATTTTAAAATTTTGAATTACTTCTTATATTTTGTTTGAAAGTTGTTAAAACTGAGAGGGAGAATTATTTTTGTGCAAAACTCAATTACAAAGGAGACCCGAGCGAATTTTATCATAAACAATGTGACAATCAATCTCAATATATTTGGTACGTTTATGAAACAAGGGATTGTGCACAATGTAAAGAGCGGATTGGTTGTCACAATGTAAGGTGAAGGACTCGGAATAAGAAATTCCAAGATCAGTGAGAAGTTGTTTCAACCAGGTGAGTTCACAGGTGTTAACGACCATAACTCGTTATTCAGCTTCAACAGAAGACCTTGCTACTGTAGTCTGTTTCTTTGTACGCCATGAGATTGGACTAGTCGATCCCTAACTGAATAAAGTATCCAATGGTAGAACAGCAAGTGGTGAGACAGCGAGTCCAATCAGAATCAGTGTATGTTGTGACATGCATACTGCTAGAGAAAGAGAATAAAATGTCTTGACATGGACTGCCATTGATGTAGCGAACATATTAAACAACATAACATATGTGTGTGTGTGTGTGAGAGAGAGTGAGATAATTGCAAAGGCAAAACAGAAGCTTAATTCCCAGCCCATTGGTTTTGTTTTTAAGATTCGCAAAATCCAGCTTTGTCCAAGACTTTTAGCCTAATTAAGTGATAATGGCTTTAGTGCAAGGCTTATATTTGTCAATTTCGGAGGAATTGGTGCATGCTTATCATGTTATGTACATTAATTGCTATAGCTTATGAACAAGTGGCTGTCAAATTCTCGGTTCCAATTTTAAAAATCACAGTGGTAATTAATAATTAGTGGGAAGAACAGTTTTTTTTTAATAATACTGTAACTCTTTATTGAAACTCAGAAAACAAAAGTCAATCAATACAATATTTCTCACTAACTACTGTATTTGTAATTTGTCTGGGTCCTTCTTCTATCCATACCCTCTCTTCTATACTAGACAAAGCTAGTTTTGCAAGTATATGAGCTACTTTGTTAGCTTCTCTGTAAACAAATCTTACCGACCAATCAATCTTCTCTTTAAGAATTTTTTTTGTATCTTCTATAAACATCCCGAAATCTGTTAGCACCTCCTCACTGCTACACAAATTCTGCACAACCACCTGAGAATCCCCCTCCAAAGTTACTCTGTTAAAGCCCAGTTCCAAGCATAACAGTGCAGCTCTTCTCGCAGCCATAGCTTCTGCACCACAAGCCCCTTCTTGATTCTCAACAGCCAAGCACAGACAAGCCAGCACCTCCCCTTGATCATCCCTAACCACAACCCCAATCCCCACCTTCCTGTTAGAAGCATCCACCGCAGCATCCCAATTAGCTTTAACTCTCCCCATCTCAGGCCTTTCCCATTTTGCATCTTCTCTCCTCACAGCACTGGTGCCCATCCTTCTCTGTTGGATCAAATTGGCTTCCTTGAAATCTGCCCAGGCCACCTTAGCAGCTTTAAGGACTTTCTTTGGTTCATCGAATTGATCTTCAAATAGACACATGTTCCTCCTGAGCCATAACTTCCGCATAGTGTAAGCCACTAACTCCACCTCATCCACATTTAACTTCAGAAACATGGTGGCTCATAATTCTGCAAAATCAATCTCAGTATTACTCCATTTCCTTACGGGACTCTCATTCTCTGCCCATACATCCGAAGCTGCAGGGCACCCCCATATCACATGCACTGCTGTTTCAACCCCCTTTCACAAATAGAGCACAGATTAGAGATAGCCAATTTTCTTTTAAACAGGTTAGCCTTTGTAGGTAACAGCTCATGTCCCACCTTCCATAAAAACATCTTCACATCCCCTTGCACATTCAAGTTCCATATCTGCTTCCACATCCCCTCCATTCCATCCTTTCCTGACCCTTCCCCCAACTTCCTCCTAATTTTTTATTTTCCAAGAAAGTATGCAGATTTAACAGAAAATCTTCCATACTTTGCTGGCCACCATGCCATCCTATCCTCCATACCCCACTTGCTAAGTGGTAATTTGCTGATCAACTCAGCATCCCTTGGGTTGAAAGATTCAGATATGAGCTCTTTATTCCAGCAGCCATTCTCAGCATCGATTAGCAAATGTACCTTGGCATCTTGAGGGAAAGAAGTTTGAGGAGATTGCACCTTGTAAGAACTTGGAATCGGGATCCATCTATCCCTCCAGATACTGATCTTCCTGCCCAACCTTCCATAAAGTTCCATCCTTGACAAGATCAATGGCAGACCACAAGCTCCTCCATATATATGAAGGGTTAAAACCCAATTTTGCTTCAATTAAATTGACCCCTCTAAAATACTTATCCTTCATAATCTGAGCAACCAACAGGGAAGGGGAATTAGTCGTTCTCCAGCATTGCTTTGCTAGCATTGCTTGGTTGAAGCATTCAATATCTCTAAACCCCAAGCCTCCATCCCTTTTCGAATCTCCCAGTTTTTTCCAGCTCCTCCATTGTATTTTGGTCTCATTCTGTTTATGCCCCCATCAAAACCTTGCCATAAGGGAAGAGATCTCTTTTCAAATTTTCCTTGGAAGCATAAACACACTCATAGAATACGTGGGGATGGCTTGTACAACAGCCTTCAATAAAACTTCTTTCCCAGCCTATGATAGGAACAGATTCTTCCAATTATTCAGCTTTGCCCAAACTCTCTCCTTCACAGATCTAAAAGTATTGTACCGAGATCTACCCACCATGGCAGGTAGCCCTAGATATTTCTCATAATTTCCACACACAGGAACCCCTGCCACCTTTTGGATCTGTCTTCTCATTTCATAAGTTGTATTTGTGCTGAAAAAAATGGTAGACTTTTGTAGGTTGAGAAGCTGTCCCGAGGCTTTCCCATACACTCCCAACAGGTCATGAATTCTATGCCATTTAGACATGAGAGCCCTCCCAAAGATCACACAATCATCTGCAAAAAGCAGGTGATTCACCCTTATTCCACCCCTAGCCACAGCAACCCCCCTTATCTTCTTAGTCCTTTCAGCCAAATTAATTAAGGAACTAAGTCCTTCCGCACATAAAATGAACAAATAAGGGGATATGGGATCCCCTTGTCTAATCCCTCGAGTTGGCTTAATGGCTTTTCCCTGTTGCCCATTCACTAAAATTGAGTAAGAAACTGAACTTAGACACTGCATAATGAGCCCTATCCACCTTTCCCCAAACCCCAATCTTCTCATCATACCCTCCAAGAACTTCCACTCAATCCTATCGTATGCTTTTGCCATATCTAGCTTTAAAGCCATACTCCCCACCCTCCCTTTTTGCCTTGTCTTCATCGTATGGAGCGTCTCATACGCTATCATAACATTATCTGTTATAAGCCTTCTCGGAATGAAGGCACTTTGATTGCTGGAAATCAGATGAGGCAGCATCTTCTTCAATCTGTTTGCCATAACCTTTGATGCTAACTTATAGACCACATTACATAGGCTAATGGGTCGGAATTCACTAGCTTTTGAAGGGTTCTTCACTTTAGGTATAAGTGCTATGTAAGTGTGGTTAACAGCACTATTTAACTCCCCATTACCATTCAAAAACTTGAGTAAGGCCTCACTAACCTCTTCTCCCACAATATGCCAGTAGGCTTGGTAAAAACAAGCCCCATATCCATCGGGTCCAGGTGATTTTAAGGGAGCCATCTGTTTTAAGGCAACCTCAATTTCCTCTCTAGTGAAGTCCTTTTGTAACTCTAAGTTCATGTCACTTGTAACCCTTGGTACCACATCTTTCAAACACTCCTCTATATTCCCTTCAGAAGGCACCGATGATTCAAATTGTTGCTGGAAATGCTTGTGGAAAACATGATCAATCTCCTCATGTTCAGTCACCAACCTTCCTTCCTCATTCAAAATCCCATTCACCAGATTCTTGCATCTTCGCTGGTTGGCACAGTGATGAAAAAATTTTGTATTTTTGTCCCCCAACTTATACCAATTCCTCTTGGCCCTTTGCTTCCATTTCATATCTTCTTGCTCAAGTAATAGTCCCAGCTCCTTTTGTAGCCTTTTAACAATTTCTGCATTATGAGGGCCTTCACTTTCCTGCTCTTCTTTCAGTCTATCTGTTTTTTCCTTAATGAGTAGCTCATCACTTTTCCCTTTCCGCTTACTCCACAATAATAGTTCCCTTTTGCAATTCTGGAGCTTGTTCAGTACCACACTTGGACATCCCTGCCCATCAATCCTTCTCGACCAAACATCTTCAATAACATCACCTCCCTCCTCATCCATTTGCCCACTTAGCTTCAAATCTGAAAATTCTTTGGCCTCTCCTTCTTCCCATACATCCTTTCTCTAAGCTCAACAATAAGGCTTTATGGTCAGATTGTGGAGTTGTCAAGACCTCCACCTCATGATATTTAAAAAAATCTGTCCAGCTACAATTTGCTACAGCCCTATCAATCCTTTCCTTAGTGAAAGTATTATCCTCATGCCGATTACTCCATGTGTATCTGCACCCCTTCCATCCTAAATCAAACACTGAATTTTCTTCCAAAGCTTGTCGAAACTCATCATCTGCCCCTCAGGTCGAGGCCTTCCTCCACTCTTCTCTACTTGACTTAACTATCTCATTGAAGTCACCAATCAAGCACCAAGGCATCTGTTCATGGGGTCTGATCATTGACATTAATCTCCAAGTCTCCTTCATTTTACACACCTCAGGATGGCCATAGAATCCCGTTAGCAACCATCTAATCTCACCATCAACATATGCACTTATGTGATGCTGTGAGAAATTCAGAATTTCTAACTTCACTTCCTTCCTCCACAGCAACACCAAGCCTCCCTTTCTGCCTACTGGTTCCACTACAAAGCAACCATCCCATCCCATTCTTCTCTTTATTCCTTCAAATTTTTTTGCTACCAGTTTAGTTTCTATCAAAAAAACAATCTCGGGTCTCTTATTATTCACCAGCAGATGAAGAGCTTGAACTGTCCGGGAGTTCCCAAGCCCGCAACAGTTCCAACTTAGGAGTTTCATAATGATTGGCGGGGCTGGAAATCAGCCGCCGCCAAAGATAAGGAGTCAATCCCCTTCAACATCTCCTCTGTTCTCCTTCCCCTCTTATGCATTCCTTCACCATCCTCCTCACGTGGAAAAGTACTGGCTGAACGTTTGCAAGCACCCTTAGTTTCAATAGAATCATGAGACCCTCCTCCTCTCGCCCTCCTCTTCCATCTGCCTCTTGTTTCCCTCACTAGAGCACCACCAACACCATCATCAGTGGTACAGTTACCCTTCACAGCAGCAACATTAATCTCACAGTTACTATCAGCCAGTATCACCGTACCTATCCCTTCCACCTTTCTCTCAGAATTTTTATCAAACACCACCCCTTCATCCGCCCCTTCACTAATGCAATTGTTCTCACTTTCCCTTTGACCCCCCTCAGTACCAGCATCTCTATCCTCCCATATTATTCCCCCCTTTCCTAGATCAATATTAACCAAGGAAATCACATCCATTTTCTCAGAGCCATCCCCTTTCCCCTCGAATCCTCCCTCTCTTTCAGATCCATCCCCATTCCCCTCCCTCCCACTCTCTTGTTCTTTCACAGATTCATTTTCACCCTCCTCTTCCTCTCCATATCGATGCCCTTCCCCCCTACTCCCTTGCTTTCCACTAAGGTTCCGACGCAGATTATAGGATGCTCTGAGCCACGACCCGTATTGTGATCCTACTTCCTTCCCTCGCATCGCATTCTCCTTCATTCCCCTGCATCCCTCCTCCCCGTGATAGATCACACCACAATTGAAACACAGCTTCGGAAGCTTCTCATACTTCAGAGGGATCCACATCTTATTCCCTAACAACACTGCTGTCCTCCCCCTCACCACCTTTTTCTTTAAATCAACTTCAATTTTAACTCTCAGGCATTTTCCCCAACCAATTCCATTATCATAGACATCTACTTCTTTTACCTCACCAATGGATGAACCAATACGAGTTCCTATCTCTTTCGTCATACATGCTAACGGAAGATTGAACAATTGCACCCACATCTCTTCACTCTCGAACTTCATTGATTGTGGTTGAGTTAATCCATCAAATAGTTTCAGTACAAGTAGATAACTATCAAATAGCCAAGGTTTACCTTCCATTACCTTCACCTTATCCCTCTTATACTCGAAATTGATAACGAATAGGTTCGATTCAATCTCATGGAAAACTACAAATCCCTCTGTTCGCCAGATTTTCAACAATGTAGCTTGAATTACGCCTTTACTTATCTTTCTATCAGATATCAACTTCCCTACTAAACTTCTTTCCCCTTCCTCAAATACCTTTGCCGATTGTCCAGAGTCCAGATCTATAGCTTCTGTTTTCTCTTCCGTCAACTTAAACTGTTCCCATCGCTCTTTCAGCCCTTCCATCCTCGATCATCAGCCTACAACCAGGCTACGAGCAACCTCTTCCTTACTTACCAAGTAATTCGAGACTTAAGCTCCACCTTCGCGCTCTCTGCAGAGGCCAAGAGGAGAGTTAGCTGTTGAATGTAGTGGGAAGAACAGTTGAGAATACATTTTTTATATGCCCAGAGACTATCTAATTTTCCTTTTGATCAATTCATTACATTTTCTCACAATATGCTATATCATCAAAATTATATACCGAAATACCGATTTTCTTAAAATAAATCACACTAATTTGTGTGGTTCAAAATAATAAAAATTAAAATAAAGAATATCATTTTTTCACACAAATATAATAAAAACTAAAATAAAAAAAATTATTCTTTCCACAATATCATTTGTACTTCGATGTTATCTAGGCCCAGTGGTGGATGTAGATGCTATAATGCCGCATACAGTTGGTTGAGTCGCCGGCCCAGTTCATCTTCAAGCATTTGATTATTTGCAAAAATCCTGGAAATGTTGGGCAAATATTGCTTTGGGCTTATTTTGCACGGACCTCCAAGATCAAACTTTTTGTTTGGATCGAACTGTCCAAAGATTAGAAGTCGCATTTGTCCTCTCTCTTTCTCAAATCAAAAGTTTTTGTCAACTCAATTAGAAATTAAGATTTTAGTATTCGTACATACATGTACAAATGTCGTGTAATTATTTTTTTTTTAAATAAAATTTATTAATAATTTTTTTTTTATCATATAGATCTCATATTTAATTCATTTTTTTTCAAAACGAATACGCTGCGGTTGCACAACTCACCGTTGCTAATATCTTTTCTCTTAAGATTATAGTATTCATTATAAGAAATGATAGTTGCAATCGTAAGTGTGTAAGTGTCGTGTAATCATTTTGAAAAAAAAAATAAATATAAAATTTATATAAAAAAAAGTAATTTTTAAAACAATTGTACGACGTTTGCGCACTCCGTAACTGTATGTAGTATTACTTATTCATTATTGTAGATGACAAGAAATATGCAATGATATTTAAAAAGAATATTTGTTTATATAATGATAGAAATTTTATTTTTTANTATATTTAAATTAAAAGGACATAAAAAAATATAAAAAATAGAAGATTGAAATTTTAGCTTCCAACTATTATTTTGTATTTATATTTTTAATTTATTTAATAAATCAAATGACATCAAATAATGGTGCTGGAATGGTAAATTTCAAATAATCATATACTATTATTCATATTATTTTCGTTGAAAAGCATTTGTTATCCGCTTACTATATTAAAAAATGTAAAATTTAGATCTTTAATTATTGATATGACATAATTAAAACAAGTTTCATTTTCATAAACTTTTTCAACTTATCTCATTTAATCATTATAATTTTTTTAAATTTCTATACAAAATAAAAATAAATAATTCTATTTTTTAAATTTTAAAATAAAAATAATATTATGAAAATAGATTCTAATAATATTTTATTTAACTTTTAACTTTAATATCAACTTGTCTCATATTATCTCATTTCATCTAAAAAAATAAACGAAACGTTAGGCCTCTTTTGATTATATGGAAGAGATAAAATAAGAAAGTTAAATAAAATATAATTTTAATATAATTTTTATTTTAAAAATTTAAAAATTAAATTATTTATTATATTTTATTTAAAAATTTAAAAATTATAATAATTAAATAAAATAAGATTAGTTTAGATGATGGCAATGCTTTTTGGGTGGTGCTAGAGCCTGTAGATATTTTTTAAAACTTTTTTTATGTATGCTTTTAAGAAAATATAAAAAATAAAAATATAATACTAAAATAAAAATAAATACAATTCTTAAAAAAACCGATAATTTTTATGTGGAAATATCATTTTCTATTATTTTTATTATTGTCATTGTATCATCATACCAATTATTCAGGATTATTTCTCAATTGAATTTAATCTTTATTCTATAATGCTAGTCTAGTCTTTACCATTCGGAATTATTTATTTTTGCTTTTCTAATAAAAGAAAAATTAAAAAATAAACAAGCGTATAAAAGAATTGATAATATATATTATAATTTTCAGGTGTATTTATCTATTTTCAGTACATCTGGATAGAAAAATAAAAAAGAATGGAAATAGCGTGTAAAAGCAGTGGCAGTTAAATGAGATTTCATGTCGGGGTCAGCACCCAGCAGCCCAAGATTTAATGCGGCTTTCTTGTCTCCCTCTAACCCTTTGTTTTCCCATGTCCCCCCACCCTCTTTTCCCACTTTACCCTTCTTCTTGACACCTGTTATGTACATCTCACAGGCATATAAACTTCTTCGAATGGGTCTACAGACATTTTGGTAATACATGTTGACATAATGGAGTGGATCTGGTCAAAGACGGGCGAGAGTAGTTGAAAATGAAATGATTCGGCCGAACAGGAACCTTAGCTACGTCTTTTTGCAGTTTTTTTTTTGATGGATTTTTGCAGTTTAAATGAAATACACAATCATATTAATTAATTATAAATTAATTATACATATATTATTACCTATATCCAAACCAATTACTCCATTAATATAAGAATACTTTTGTTTTTTCGTCTAGCCATGTTATTTTATCGAAAAATATTAAGTATAAATTACTATTTACTCTTACATCTTATATTTATAATTTTTTTATAATGTGAAGATATTTTTTATAAAATATGGAGATATTTTTCATAAGATATATAATGTAGGATGGTAAATAGTAGCTGATGAAAAGCTATTCACCCATCATTTTAGCCGTATGTTTTTCTCAATGTTTTATTAAATACAGTTTTATGGTGTTAATTACGTGTATTTTTTCTCTATTTTTTCAAAATATATTAGCTCTAATCTATAGATGTCTCGTCTGGTTACATAATTCATATAAGATACGATGACATATTTTGTTAAAATTTAAATAAATATTATTAAAATATATATTTTTAATATAATTTTTATTTTGAGATTTGAAAAAATAGAATGATTTATTATATTTGGTATTAGAGTTTAGAACAATTATAATAATGAAATGAGATGAGATGATTTTGTGTATCCAAACCGAACTGTACCAATCTACTTCAATGTCCCAAGGTTCTCTATTTCAAAGAATTATGAGCATGGTTTAACTCCAATTTATAGTATAAATTTATCATTTTCAGTTTTTCACATACCGCATGTTAGATTTTTTTTTTTTTTCTTCTAACAAATATGTGATATATGAATTATAAATAGAATAATTTAATTATTTAAATAAAAAATATTATTAAAATATATAAAATGTAGTGTCGATAATGAACAGCATCCTCTTACAGCATTATACGGCTCTGACTGTCCCCTGCAGTCATCTGAACCGTTGATCGGATTAATTTTTTGTATCGTCAGCTATTAGAAAACAACGCCAACTTTTTGCGTTCGTTTCCGTTTTGCCCCCACCGCAATTTTAATTTCACGAGCTTCGGGTTACTCGGCGAACACTGCCTAATGCTTCTGTTGCTTTCTGCCTGATGGAAGGCCCTTGAGACTCTCTCTCTCTCTCTGCTCTTCTCTCGTCGTTTCGTGCATATTCTTGCTGATTTCAGAGTGTTAATCGGCGTTTACTTCTCTGTCCGATTCACAAAAGAAAAGCTTGGGTACGTTCTCTGAGTCTTCACTTTCTGTTTTATTTATTTATTTACCCCTTTATCTATTTATTGTAGTCGATTATATGCGATACGGGCCTTCATTTTGCTTGAAATCTGAGTCGGCTCTCTTTGCTTGATTTGCTTCTGTAATTTTCAGCTGTCTCTGTCTTTTTTGTTTTCGAAATATCACCAAGTTCCATTTTTTTTTTCCAATATTTTTTTGTGGTTGTTCTTTAGATTTATTTGTCTGGTTTATGTTAAGCTTCTGAGTAGTAATCTCTCATCGGTTCCTCCTTTCCCTCCTTACTTGTGGATCTTTTGAATTTCATTGTTTTTTTCCCTTTTTCTGTTAGTCTGTTTGGTTTCCGAGAAAGCTGGAAATTAGAAAAATGCATGCTTTTCAAATTTCAAAATTATTTGGGGAAGAAAATCTCTCTTAAGTTATTTTGGCAACGTAAATATCAGTTCATGCAGATGGGTGGCGCAGCTGAATTGATATTATTTTGTGTTTTAGAACGTTAGTTGAGCTTATTATATCCTGATCTCATCGTCTGAATCCGACGTTTTTTCTGTTTGGAGTCTATTAATTTTCCTTTGTTGTCAACTTTCATATTGGCATAGAATCAGATTATGTCGCTTAATTTTTTTCTTTTTACTATAATATTTCATTTATTGGTTAAAGCAATTAGTAATTTGGTAGGGTCAGCAAAGGGTTTTTGACGTGGTCACGGTTCATTATTTTTTTTGTTCCTTTTCATTAAAATCTTTTGACTTTAGCCATTTCAAGTTTGTTTATATATATAAATATATATATATATATATATTGATATAAGCTCTTTGTTTGTATCATATTCAGTCTCTAGTCGTAAGAGTTAGGTATTATTCTTGTCTGTGAGGGAAAAATTAATCTGATTTTGTCGGATGATCTACTCCCTACTAATTATTATTAATCTTTTAAAATATAACGAAACAGCTATGGTGTCCGGGAGCTCATTCCTGTTTTCTACTTTATGAATTAATTTATTCGGTATCATTCCAAAGACTTAAAATTTAAAAGCAGTAATTTGATTGGTGTGGCCCACGGTTTAATCCTATATATATATATATATATATGATAAAGTATCACAAATTATGAGAAGAACTTTGGGGATGTGTGCTCAGCAGAATTCCCAGTTTGTTGTGCAGAAATTTTGAGTTTCAGATCCTTAATAGATTTTCAAGTTGGGGTTGAAAGCTAAAATAATCCCAAGGTATGCAGAAATTCCAAGTTTCCATTCCTTTGTTAATTTTAATCTTTCAAGTTATGCTTAAATACTAAAATAGCCTATGTGGTTTGTTTAATAGGAAAATTGGTCATTGAACTACATAATTAACTTTTTCTCATTGGATTTTTACCATTGATTAAATCAGTCCCCCTGTCACTCTTATGTTAGTAAATACCATGTCGAGACTAATGCTGTATAAACAGATTTTTAAATAACAACAGATATTTTTTAAATAATTTTTTTAAAACAATTGAATTAATTTTTTTTAAGTTTTAATTTAATTAAATATTGCAAGGAAAGAAAAAGGGCCACTGGCAGTAGCCGCCCCCCTCCCCCCCAACCTATGGAGATCACCCTCCACCACCCCTTGGGTTGGAGGAGCTGCTGCCTCGGGAGTCGGGAGGGGTAAGAGTCTGCCACCTCATGTGGTTCTTTTAATATTATAATCAAATATTCTATTAGTAAATGTTTTAATGCAATTATTTTTTCTACACAGTTGAAATGTCCGAAGTGTTGACATGGAGGTTACTATGGTTTATTAAAAGAAGGGTGATGGTGGGACTGATTTGATCCTTAGTCACAATCAATACGCTAGATAGTTCAATTCTAGAGTTCCAAGTCAATTTTCAGAGCAAACCTTGTCTTTCTTTTCTGGGTAACTACTATTGGGTTTTCATGTTTTGGTTTTAACGGCATTTTGGTGAATGTAGGTTCATTTAAGGTAGAATTTTCACTTCCAAAACAGTTGAAAGTATTTGATGTCTCCTCCCCTGCTGACTGCTGACGAGGGAGAGCAGAGCAATGTCTCTTCTTCACCCACTGTGGATTGTGTCTCCCAAAATGGTTCAGGACTAAAGGAATGTAATTACATGGGTTTATCAGATTGTTCTTCAGTGGATTGCTCTGCAGTCTCAAGCTTGTCGGAAGAGAAAAAGAACAATCTGAACTTGAAGGCAACGGAACTGAGGCTTGGCCTTCCTGGATCCCAATCCCCCGAACGAACACCTGAGCTTTGCTTGCTGAACACGAGGAAACTAGATGAGAAGCCACTGTTTCCTTTAAATCCTTCAAAGGAAGGAATCTGCTCGTCATTACAGAAGCATGTTGTTTCGGGAAATAAGCGAGGTTTCTCTGACACTATAGATGGGTTCTCAGAGGTTAAAGGTTCTGTGTATACTGCAGGAAATTGGATGATTCACGCAACTTCTGATTCCCAACCTCCACAATCTGTGGGGCAAGGGAAGTTTCCTGGTAATTCAGGGATGAATGTAGTGCCATCATCCATGTCTTCTGGGGCTCGCTCACACATATTGGAGTTCTCTGGAAAGATTTTGCAGGAAGATCCTTGTGCTACGAATGGAACTAGCCACAACCATAAAACTGCTTCAAAAAACAACAGCAGCGCTCCAGCTCCCAAGTAAGTGAAGAATGCTACAAAAATGATCCTCAATTCCTAGTTGTAACAGAGAGTACTATTATAATAAAAGGATGTTTTAATTTTTCATAACTGGTCTGTAATTTCTACCAATGACAGGACTCAGGTTGTTGGTTGGCCTCCAGTTAGATCATTTAGGAAGAATTCATTGGCCACCGCTCCAAAGAACAGCCCCAGTGCCTTTTTTGTAAAGGTCAGCATGGATGGTGCTCCCTATCAGAGGAAGGTAGATCTTAGAACATATTCTACATATCAAGAGTTGTCAACTGCTCTTGAGAAGATGTTCAGCTGTTTTACCATTGGTGAGATATTGTTTAGTCTTCATTGTTATGGCAACATAGTTTTGAAAAAATTATATCGTACAATTTTTGAAATTGGGGGAATTTTGAAATTGGGGGAATTCTTATTGTTGTGAAGTAGAAAAAATTGCATTTTCCCTTGGGGCTCAATTACTACTCGTTATTATGACATTAGGTCAATGTGGATCCCAAGGAGCACCGGGGAGGGAAATACTGAGCGAGGGTAAGTTAAGGGATCTTCTACATGGATCAGAATATGTGCTTACATACGAGGATAAAGATGGTGACTGGATGCTTGTAGGGGATGTGCCATGGGTGTAAGTATTGATCCATTTGTACTATCCATCTTATCTGCCTTATGTTTCTCTCATTGCTTCCTTTGAGATAAATTAGTGAAGAATTAAAAAATTGTTAATGATCAACTTGAGAAAATGTTTTTATTTTAGTAGAACTAAGACCTATGCTCAAACCTTGTGCTATATTCCATTGCCTTTTTCGTGAGTTGGCAAACATGAATGACCTTTTGGATACATATCTTTCTAAGAAGCTCGTTGTGGAGCCTTATAGAGAACAGATGGGCCACAGCCAATAGCCCCTCCCCCTCCCCCTCCCCCTCCCTAAGGTCGAAAAGTCCCTTTAGTATGCATGCGTCCACACATGGTGGGGAGAATTAAAATGTGATTTCGGTTGAAGCACTGTGAACTTGACATGCCCAATCATTAGAAGTTACAAAATTCGTGTTGTTGAACTATGTCAAGGATTACTAGAAATGAAAACAGTCAAAGGGGCCGACCATTTTGTTAGAGTTCAATTAGAGGTCCTAATATCTGGAAAAGCTTTATGTGCTTTATTTCGTTAGTTTAGAGGAAGCCATCTATCCAATACTGAGTGTCTAGTTTTTACCCTAGGAGTAATACTACATACCACGCTCTCATCCCACTA
Source organism: Pterocarya stenoptera (assembly GCA_003123785.1). NCBI lineage: Eukaryota > Viridiplantae > Streptophyta > Magnoliopsida > Fagales > Juglandaceae > Pterocarya > Pterocarya stenoptera. The sequence continues at coordinate 315,469 of QEOT01007999.1, forward strand.
TGTAAAATATGGCACTTTTATTACCCTTGGATCATCCTTTATATTTTTTAAAGGAAAATTCAAAGGTTGATGGGCAATGCCACTTTATCATAGTGGGATGCGAGTATGGTATGCAATAAACTTTCCTTATCCTAGATGGTGGTTGTATGGTTTCTCAGTGTCCTATCTATCAAAGGAAATGTTTTCTATAGTCCTCTAAATAGGATATGTTTTCTTTTAGACTTACAAGAAATATTTCACCAACTTTATTCTGGAGAACAACATAGAAGTACACATTACCTATGTAGGTATCAGAATAACAATCAGTAGTCCTTACAAGATTATGAGCACTAGCAGTCTCATTCATACATTGGCAGTTCCATCCTCAGACGGAGCACTTGCTCCATCTTCCCCATCTGACGGAGCATAAGGAGATTTCCGGTATCTTGTTTGCTGTTGTGTGGGCTGCAATTTGGGCCGAAGGGCTTCAAGTGGTCCTTTGGGCTTCTCAACACCTTGCTTTCCCAGAGCCCAATCAGCAGAATCAAAGTAAGCACGTTCATGGTCCTTCGAAATAAGTGGCGGCTTCTTGGGCACTATTCCCCCATATTTCTTCTTTAATACATCCTCCTCTTGAGATGAGAGTGTAGGTTTTTCAGACTCCTCAGGGACATGTCCATCCACTCGTTCTTGCTCTTTGATATCCTCCACACCTGACATAATGACCTTGCAGCACCCAACCAAACAGCGTGGAAACCCTAGGGCTCGTACCTTCAATTGAACTAGATCGAAACCCTGAGAGAGAAATCAAAATCTAGATAGAGATCAAAAGAAAGGGATTGTGTAATATTCGTGTTCAGTGTGCTTTTCTTGGATATAGTTCAACTCAAAAAGGATTCCTTTGCTATGATCCTAATGCACGTAGAATACGAATTTCCAGGAATGTTGTGTTTTTTGAAAATCAGAAATTTTTCCTCTCTCATGAGGATCCTATCTCACCTAGTTTTTCTATTCTTAATGATGAGCCTGATCCCTCATCTAAACCAAATCCTACTTCCATGACTCGGTTTAAACCTGGTTTTGTCTACACTCGACGTCATAACACTCCTTTGGCCGAGTCTTCTATGACTTCTCAAGATTGTCGTCCTCCGGCACCTGATCCGACACCCACCATAGCTCCTGTTGCTCAAGTTCTTAGGAAATCTACCCGTATCTCTCACCCACCCGATCGGTATGGTTTTTTTTCCCCTACTTCTATGACTGCTACATTATCTTCCATTTCTATCCCTTCTTCTTACAAGCAGGCTATGGAACATGAATGCTGGAAGCAAGCAATGCAAACCGAACTTGATGCACTTGCGGATAATCAAACTTGGGATGTGGTACAATGTCCTCCTTCAATTAAACCCATTGGTAGTAAATGGGTATACTCCGTTAAGCTTCGTTCAGATGGCTCACTAGAATGATACAAAGCTAGATTGGTTGCTTTGGGAAATCGCCAAGAGTATGGCATAGATTATGATGAGACCTTTGCTCCGGTTGCCAAGATGACTACTGTTCGCTTGCTACTTTCCCTTGCTGCTTCTAAATCCTGGCAATTGCGTCAGATGGATGTCAAGAATGCTTTCTTGCATGGCGATCTAAAGGAAGATCTACATGAAACTCCCATCTAGTATGCCTATTTCTTTCCCTATAGATGTGTGTAAATTAAAAAAGTCCTTGTATGGCCTTAAACAAGCTCCTCGAGCTTGGTTTGAAAAATTTCGTAATACTTTGCTACAGTTTTCCTTTAAGCAAAGTAAGTACAATGCTTCCTTATTTTTACACAAGAGTGATGCTGGAGTAGTAATTTTGTTGGTATATGTAGATGATATTATCATCTCTCGCTCAGATGGGCCATTGATTCAAAAACTTCAGCAACATCTTCATAATAAGTTTCACATGAAAGATCTTGGGGATCTTACCTACTTCCTAGGGTTGGAAGTTAGGTCTCAGCCACATGGTTTATTTCTCAATCAACACAAATATATTCAAGACTTAATTTAGTTAGGGGGATTGGAAGATACTACTCCGGTTGATACTCCTCAGGAGGTAAATGTTAAGTATAGGAAAGATGAAGGTGAACTCCTCTCGGATCCTACCTTGTATCGTAAGTTGGTTGGCAGCTTGATTTATCTCACCATCACACGCCCTGATATCTCTTATGCTGTCCACACTGTTAGTAAATTCATGGATTCTCCCCGACATCTACATTTTGTAGCTGTTCGTAGGATTATTCGCTATCTACTTGGAACTCCTAATCGTGGACTGTTTTTTCCCAAGGGTTCTTCTCTTAACTTGATTGTCTACAGTGATGCAGATTGGGCTGATTGTCCAGACTCTCAACGCTCTACTACTGGATGGTGTGTCTTCCTTGGGAATTCTCTTATCTCTTGGAAGTGTAAGAAGCAAAATTATGTATCTAAATCATCTACAGAAGCTGAATATCGAGCAATGTCGGCTGCATGTTCAGAAATTATGTGGTTGCGTGGTATTCTTTCCGAACTCGGGTTCACACAGACACATCCCACGCCTCTTCATGGTGATAATACTAGTGCCATTCAAATTGTAGCTAATCCAGTTTTTCATGAACGTATGAAGCACATAGAGGTTGATTGTCACTATATTCGAGATGCCTATGAGTCTAAAGCCATCATTC
>QEOT01007999.1:340180-365050 GCA_003123785.1 Pterocarya stenoptera
AAATTCAGAATTAAGTCATCAAAATTTCTGACCTTCAATTTGCCTTCCACGATCGGTACCCCTAAGTAGCAGAATGGAAAGTGACCTTCCTTGAAGCCAGTTTCTGTCAATATCTCACCCCTTCTTCTACAGTTCAGCTGCTTTGAAAAATAAATTGCTGACTTTTCGTGGTTTACCTTTTGACCAGACCACCTTTCATATGTATTTAGGACCTCCATAAGAGCCCTAGTAGAGCTCTTACTGGCATTGGCAAAGACCATAACGTCATCGGCAAATAATAGGTGTGAGATGGGGGGAGTACCACTCGGCTGAGAAAATGACAATAACCTCCTTTCCGACATCTTCTTCTTGATCAATCTTGAGAGTATCTCTTCCATGATAATAAATAAGTATGGGGATAGGGGGTCCCCCTGACGGAGTCCTCTTTTTGCCTTGAAGTACCCTTTATACGTGCCATTCATCATTATCGAGAACCATGTCGAAGTTACACAATTTTTAATTAAACTGCAAAAGAACTCCGGGAAGCCGAAGGCTCTTAAAGTATGAATCACGAAGCTCCAATCCACCCTATCGTAAGCCTTACTCATGTCTATTTTAACCATTAAGTTTCCACCTCTTGTCTTCCGATGAAGTAACTTTACCATTTCCTGCGTAAGTGTGGTATTTTCCAAAATATTTCTTCCTTTCACGAAAGCCCCTTGTTCCGGTGAAATTAAAGCTCCGAGAACCGTAGACATCTTTTCCACTAAGAGTTTGGAGAAAACTTTGTAGATCACATTGCACAAGCTTATAGGCCGAAATTTGTCAAAGCTCTGGGGATTTTTAGTTTTCGGAATGAGGACTAAAAAAGAAGAGGAGTAAAATCTAGGGATAGGCTGACCTGAGTAAAAATCCTTCACAGCCTCTTTGACATCTTCTTTTATTATGTTCCAACACGTCACGTAAAAAGAGGAGCCGAATCCATCCGGGCCTGGACTGCTGTCCGCTCTTATAGATGAGAAGGCTTCATATATGACCTTCTCTGTTGGCTCTTCCCTCAGGATGCACTTCATGCTCTCCGTCACAGCTGGTTGAATCAGTTCATCCAAACAAGGAGCTTCTCCTGCGATTTCTGTGGATAGGAAGTCTTCAAAATACCTAACAACCCCTTCATGGACCTGTTCCATTGATTCCAATACTGAGCCGTCCTGAAGATTCATACTTTTTACGGAAGCATTCCTTCTACGATGAGAAATAACTGCATGAAAAAATTTTGTGTTCTGATCTCCCTCTTCTATCCAGGTTTTTTTTGCTTGTTGGGCCAATCTAGTGTCTTCCCTTCTATACCAGATTTCCAACTCCGCCTTGGTGATAAGGAACTCCTCTTCTATAGCCTCTGAGTAAGTCTCCTGCAGTGCCGCCTCATATTGTTCCAGCCTCTCTTCCAGCTCCTTGATCACTCCATCCACCCTGCCAAAGACCTCTTTATTCCACAGCCTTAGTTTCTGTTTGAGCCTTTTTAATTTCCCAGCCAGTCTACATAGCCCCGAATCTCCCCACATCGGCTCGTTCCATGATTCCTTTACCATATCTAAAAAACCATCGTGAGAAGTCCACATATTCTGGAATCTGAATGGTGACGGCCCATACCTCGTACCCTCTGATGCAAGATTCATTAAGATTGGAGAGTGGTCCGATGTTCTTCTACTTAGAAGTCTTGCTGTAGCTTGACCAAACCTTCGATCAAACTCGGAATTTATTAAAATCCTGTCAAGTTTCGCCCAGCTTCTAGCCAGGCCTTGCTGCCCGTTGCACCATGATAGTTGTCTTCCCACCATAGGTAATTCCATTAATCCACAGCTGTTAATGCACTCATTAAAATCTTCAATTGCTGAATGAGGTCTTGCCCTGCCCCCCACTCTTTCCTCGTCTGATCTAATAATGTTAAAATCTCCCATGACCACCCATGCCACTGCAACAGACGAAACTCCTTTCAGGTAGTCCCAGAGATCCTTACGTTCAGCTTGCAAGCACTTTGCATATACAAAAGTTGCCAACAAAGGTCCCCCTGCGTCCGTTGTTAGAACTGTCATGGACTGCATATTTAAGTCTAACACATCCATTTTTATTTCCTCTTTCCAACATGCCCATATTTTTCCACCTGCATCTACGTTGGAACAAAAATTGGGAAATTGCAAACTTACCGCCCACTTATGAAGCTTTGATAGTTCTTGGAATGGTTCCGAAACTACCAACACTGATATCTCGTATTTCCTCACCAACTTCCTTATTCTTCTTTTTGATGTGCCCAACCCCCTTATGTTCCACACCATAATTTTCTCAATCATAGGTTCAGTTTTTTAGGTTGGGCTTTAGCCCTTCTAGACTTCCTCACTAGCACATCATCTGAGTTTTGTATACCCATATCACTTTGAGGTATTGTCCCTGGGTCCGAACTATAGTCTTTTTGTGTTTCACTTACAATCTCAGTTTCATCTTCCGATAATATTGCAAAACTGTTTCTGCAAATTACAGCCCCCTCTTCCTTATCACTATCATACTCCTCTACAACACAGAAATTTAAGTTAGGATCAGAGGTATTACCCGCCTTTTGTTTCTCCCTTTCTTCCACTTGTTCGACTAGTTTGAGGTATTCATCCAATGATTTCTCCACTTCCTCCTCCTCCTCAATTCTCATTGTTTTATTAGTGTCCTGCACTAAGCCTGTTTCTTGGTGGTCTGTTTCGAGGCCCTCTCCACTGTCCCCACCCTGGATCAAGTTGTCCTCCTTTCCCTCTGTCTCATGACGCTCACTTCCTTCCCCAACCAGCACTGCCTTTCCCTGCATTCGACCCACTTCCTTCCAAGTCCTTTCCTCTTCCTCCCTTTCTATCACTTTCCTTCCTTCTTTTTTGTTGTTGAGGTTCTTTGTACTAACTCCAGCTCTACATACTACATCAGTGTGTCCCTGTCTGAAACATTTTTTACAGTAAAAGCCTTTTTTCTCATATACAACTCGCTGCCAAATCTGTTTTTTGCCAGTTACCATAGGAAAACCAGCCACTGGTTCTTCTTGCAGGTCCACTTCAACACACATTCTTGCCCCTGTCGCCCTCGTCCTATACAACGTAGCGTTATCTGAGCCAAGAAATCTTCCAAACCGAGAGGCTAGAATCTGCAAACAATCCATTCTGTAAAGGTGCAGCGGAAGACCTGGGAGGTAGATCCACTGAGAGGCGATGGAAGGTTCTTTGTTTACATCAAAGTCTACCGACCAGTTGAAGAGTCTGAATTGACACCCTGCCACGAATCTTCCCTCTCTCGCCCAAGCATGTAAGTAATCTTTTTCATTAGCAAGGTGAAGCAGCACATGGAGCTCGTCCATGAAACTTACCATTGGAACTTCAGCAAATCCCCAAGTTTTAATAACCTGAAGCCTCAAAACATCTATGGACGGCCTCTTCGAAAAAAACTTTAGAACCAGAGCAAATTTCATCTCCTCTGCCGCCCTTGTCATTTCCACATCAGTGAAGACAAACCCCAAGTCACCATTAATTAGCTCTGGTTTTCTCATAGGAATCTTGTGTTTCACCGTCGGGATTGGCCTTTGCAAGGCTTGAGCAAAAGATCTCCCTCCCCCTCCATAGCTCGTTCCCGGACGATCCCTGTCCTCAACAGCCCCTCCCAACGAAAACAGAGCATCCCTCGGAGGATCCGAGCCAGTCCCACCTCCGCACCCAGAGGCCGCCGCCTGGCCACGGATCATGGCCATCGGCAACGAGCCGCACCTCGACCCAAAACCTAGCTAAGGAAATCGCCCAGCGCAGAGAAGAAACGAGCTCAGCCCATAAGCCCTGCTACAACAGGACACAAAGAAGCCGGAAAGCCCACGGCGAATCCGCCAGTGCCCGGCGACTAGGGCTGGGCCGACGGTGACACTCACGCACCGGGAAGATGTCTCTCCTCACGGGTTTTTCTCAAATAAAGGAAAGGGTTACTGTGTGTGTATATATAGTAATGTCGTTACTACGTGCAGAAGTATAAAATATCTTCCAATTAACTCCGTTGATAGGATTCTTTCCTGCAAGTTCCTTGTCGAACAGTGCGCCAAACCCTAAACAGACAGAGGTAGAAGATGAAGCAAGCTGTAGACAAGTAGTACTAGGCTTAAATCTGTAAATATTTTCCCACTTTTAGAACTTAAAGCTGGTTCTTGAACGGAAATGTTCTCAAACTCGTGTAGAAAAAGATTTTCATAGCAGATCATCTTATTTGGCACAGAGAGTACTGCATGCATGGGGTAGTCCCACATGCAATCTAGTACTTAATGAGATATTCATTGGTTCCATTAATATTGCTAGCTGCTTTCACTTTGTGTTCTCTATGCTGCCACATTGCCTTTCAGAACTGAATAGATAACATCCGCTAAATGACTCTGAATCCTCGAGGATTCCACGTCGCGACGTTTCTCCCACCATGCACTTCCCATTTTTTTTTTTTTGAATAATGGAGCACGTTCATTCATTAAAAGTAGACATTATAAAGTTGACCTAAAACAAATAGTACAAGCCAATTACAAGTTAATAGCTTCTCAGCACATTTTCGTGACTGACACTCATGTTTAGTTCAGACTGCATATCTCTAAATACCTAAGTACAAGAAATAGCACAACTCTATCCATGACTTTGGTAGCAAAACCCCCTACCTGACTAGCGGAGTAGGGTGCACCAAACCCCATTTAAGCATGCATGTGCGTATATTAATTTTATTGCAGGTCGGCATTGCTCGAAGTCTTGTCAGAAAAGAGAGAAAGCCTTGGCACCAAGCAAGCATCTGTTCACATATGGACATTCTTAAAATCTTTTCATGCAGTTTCAGCAGATCATCACTGAAACAAACTGCATTTCGAATTTGGAAATATTGGAACCCCAAGAATTTCTGTCCTTTTTTAATTAAGTGATAAGAACCAGATTTTATCAATTAATTTTAGCAGCTAGCGCACATGAAACTTCTAGGCTCTAGCTACCCCAGCTGGTGATTGAGATGGAAACATACAAACCGATGAAGTTTTTGAGGCCAAGCTGCTTAATTTAAAGTGTCTGCGCGCTTTGAAGAAGAAAATGAAAGTGAACATATTGCACATAGATCATCATCATCATGCTCAAAGTGGAATACATGCAAAACATAATTTTCTATCTACTGATCTGTTTGGCTGATCTCCTCATGAATATCCTTTCCCGGTTCTCAATTCCTATATGCCGCATAACGTCGCCGGGCCCCTTAACCATATTCCAAAACTGTTGAATGCATGCCTCGTTCTAAATAGTGACAGATTTGTCATAAATAGTCATGTACGTCCTAATTTGTTCCTATCTATATATATATATATGCACTTCGTTCTAAATGGTGACAAAGGCAATATTGGAGGGTAGTGCATGCTGAGATTAATTATATATATGTAGTTGGTTGGAGGGGATTCCATCAGTTATGAGTTCGCAACATGTGCTCCAAGAATGCCATTAACCAGCAAACCACCACCTACCAAGAGGGATATATAATATGAATATCTCTCTATATCTATTCCGGAATGTGATTATTCTAATTCCTCCCAAACATAAAATTTGCCTTCAATCAATTGCGGTGTCGACTGATGGAAAGCTTCAATGGCCGGAACCCCATATCTCTAGGTCAATGAATTGGATTGTCGGAGCTGCATGCTGTTATTATAGTTATAATGGTCATGCAGTTGTCAAACGTTTTTGCATCCAAGTACTTGTATCCCAGATTCTAGAAATCGAACGAAAATAAAGAGTTGAGTTTCATATGCCATCTGAAATCATCTAAGAAGAATAGTACTCAAACAGAATAAACAGATTGCTGTGTAATATTTATATATATATATGAATAATATTAAGTAAAGCACATTAATATTCAGTTGGCCCAAGTCCTTAGTTTTGGAGTATCTCACTATCACTCTCTTCAAGATCCAAGGCTCTAACATCTAATGGGTGTAAACAATTCTTTTGGAGGTAACACTTCTTGGTAAAAGGCTAGTGATTTAATTAGTTCTGTGTAGGAAAACTTCTGAGAGTGCAGTGCATGGGACTAAGGTTGACCTTGCAGAGATTCCTTAGACTTAGCCTTAGAAATGTTACCCGACATTAAAAAAATAATAATAAATAAATAAATCAGATGTTGCATTCATCCCTATGTTGACTTGATCTAGCGCATGTATAACCCACTTTCTTTTGTATGGCTGCTTGATTTTGTATCTAAAGTAGGATCTTAATTTGTCAGTGGAGACAATGATGATAAGGGTGATATAAGAGCTACCAATGTTGAAATCATGACTTTCCTTTTTGTACAAGCATCTCGCCGCTGAATAAATAAATAAATAAAATTATCATATTTACAATGTCATAGTAGTAGCATATTATGGTGCTGCATTTTTCTTATCATTGGTGTCCGGTGTATTGTATCATTTTACAACGTGTAAGCGTCACCTGTAGTGTATATATATATATATATGATTATATTTACGATTTTTTTTTTCTTCATAAAGATGACATATTTGTGGAAGTTGAAATCTACTAAAGACAGACCAATTACATGACTACAAATTAACCGATCACAGCAATACTTTTTATAGTTGAGAGAGAATACATATATTATAGACTTTTAACATTAAAATGTCGTTTGGATAATGAGACGAGACGAGTTGAGATGATTTGTGAATAGTAGTGAGATTATAAGATGAGATTGGGTGAGATGAAATCTATATCCAAACGGGACCCGAACTGTAATAAAATTTACTTGATATATCTATATTTTTATATCACAAAAAATACTCGAGCAATTATTGTAATTAATCATGGCAGAAACTCCAAGTTACCCCATCTGTCTAGAAGAAGTAGAAACAGTCGAACATGCTTTGTGGGGATGTAATTTCAGCAAAAGAGGTTTGGGGACAAAGCTAAAAAAAGTTGCAAAAGTGCAGAACCACAAAGACGACATTTTTGGAAACTCTAAGAAACCATGTTTCAGATATTTGGAAATGAAGAAATGGAAGAGATAGTACATGTGGTGCTTACTCGTAGATTATGGCAGAGAATGAATGGATTTCTTTTTCGGATAATACTACTCTCATCGTTCTATTCAACCGCTCCATTCTATAGGTGTGATTATTTATTTATTTATTTATATTTAGGGATTAAGGAAGTATTTTTTAGTAATATTGTGATTTTTTTATTTTTTTAAAAAATATTTAAAAGTATTAAAAAATACATGTATGAAAAAGAAAAAAAAAAAAGTTCTATAACTAACGGTAGCTCCCAACGGGAGCGGTGACTGTAGCATGATCCTTCTTTTTAATGCAGATTTCACTCATCCCAACACTGGTGCAGCAAACAAAACAGATCTTGTTGGATTTAAAATCTTTGGATCAAAATAAGTCTACAAATGCTGCAACATCCAAAAGTCACACGCAATTGTTATTGGGAGGCTCCTCCAAAGAAAGTATTGAGGATTAATTGGGGTGCATCAGTTGATAAAATTTGTTTTGATTTAAAAAGAAAAGTAGCAAGTACAATGATATCTCATCTCATTTCCAAGCTGTTGGATCTCAAGAATTCGTTATGACTCATTATGTAAGAACTGACAATTATATGGACTTGCTTATGGTACATCTTGACTTCTTCATTCCAATCTGCGATTTTGACGTTTTCTTATTGGAAATATATGCCATAGAATTTAGCTGAGGTTGGGATGGTGAGATACGAAGAGATGTTGTTTTGTAATTTGAAAAAATTAAATTGTTTATTATATTTTGTGTAATAATTTAATAAAATTATATTGATGAGATGAGATGAAACACTTTTACTATCCAAACGAGATTTAGTAGTTATTGGCTTATGTTTTTTACAAAGTTAGTGCAAGCTTAATGATGACAAGACAAAACGGCATCGTCGACGCTTATAATGGATTCCATGGATTATGCCTTTATTTGTTCTTATTAGAATGATGCACAGTTGGACGCCACATGATGATGGTGTCGTTGCCTTAGGAATACATTGTTTTTATGCATCATGTTACTTTCATAAAGTGAGTAGCATCTTGTGCAAAACAGTAGCTACAATGACGGCGGCCGTTGTTGTTGTGCTCATGAAATGGGTTAAAAAAAGAAAAAAGAAAAAAAAGAGACTTTTATATGATATTTTATAATAATACTTCTCATTTTAAAACATAATTATGAAATATGTTGTGAAAAGTAGGGTGTGTTTATCATTTTTCTTCTTAAATACCAATCGATTTGAGGTGCATGGATTATTGACAGTTCACGATCCGACAAATGGTGCAATGGCTAGATCAGGTAGTCTTGAATTCGACTCGCGAAAGCATCATCATGCAAGGGACTAATCTAAATTAAAAGAGATCGAGCTAGCCGTACGTTTGTGCTAAAAATATATGGTACTATATATAGTAATGTCGTTACTACGTGCAGAAGTATAAAATATCTTCCAAATTCACTCCGTTGATAGGATTCTTTCCTGCAGGTTCCTTGTCGAACAGTGCGCCAAACCCTATATAGACAGAGGTAGAAGATGAAGCAAGCTGTAGACAATAGTACTAGGCTTAAATCTGTAAATATTTTCCCACTTTTAGAACTTAAAGCTGGTTCTTGAACGGAAATGTTCTCAAACTCGTGTAGAAAAAGACTTTCCATCTTATTTGGCAGAGAGCCTGCATGCATGGGGTAGTCCCACATGTATGGGGTAGTCCCACATGTATGGGGTAGTCCCACATGCAATGTAGTACTTAATGAGATATTCATTGATTCCATTAATATTGCTAGCTGCTTTACTTTGTGTTCTGTGTGCTGCCACATTGCCTTTCAGAACTGAAGAGATAACATCCGCTAAATGACTCTGAATCCTCGAGGATTCCACGTCGCGACGTTTCTCCCACCATGCACTCCCATTTTTTTTTTTTTTGAAAAACGGAGCACGTTCATTCATTAAAAGTAGACATTATAAAGTTGACCTAAAACAAATAGTACAAGTCAATTACAACGTTAATAGCTTCTCAGCACACTTCTATGACTGACACTCATGTTTAGTTCAAACTGCATATCTCTAAATACTTATAAGTATAAGAAATAGTACAACTCTATTTACGACTTTGGTAGCAAAACCCCCTATCCCGACTAGCGGAGTAGGGTGCACCAAACCCCTTTTAAGCATGCATGTGCATATATTAATTTTATTGCAGGTCGGCATTGCTCTAAGTCTTGTCAGAAAAGAGAAAAAGCCTTGGCATTCCCAAGCAAGCATCTGTTCACATATGGACATTCTTAAAATCTTTTCATGCAGTTTCAGCAGATCATCACTGAAACAAACTGCGTTTCGAATTTGGAAATATTGGAACCCCAAGAATTTCTGTCCTTTTTTAATTAAGTGTTAAGAACCAGATTTTATCAATTAATTTTAGCAGCTAGCGCACATGAAACTTCTAGGCTCTAACTACCCCAGCTGTTGATTGAGATGGAAACAGTAATAATGTACAAATCGATGAAGTTTTTGAGGCCAGGCTGCTTAATTTAAAGGGTCTGTGCGCTTTGAAGAAGAAAATGAAAGTGAACATATTGCACATAGATCATCATCATCATGCTCAAAGTGGAATACATGCAAAACATAATTTTCTATCTACTGATCTGTTTGGCTGATCTCCTCATGAATATCCTTGACGGTTCTCAATTCCTATATGCCGCATAACGTCGCCGGCCCCCTTAGCCATATTCCAAAACTGTTGAATGCATGCCTCGTTCTAAATAGTGACAGATTTGTCATAAATAGTCATGTACGTCCTAATTTGTTTCTATCTATCTATAAATATATTTATATATATATATATATATATCTGCACTTCGTTCTAAATCGTGACAAAGGCAATATTGGAGGGTAGTGCATGCTGAGATTAATTATATATATGTAGTTGGTTGGAGGGGATTCCATCAGTAACGAGTTCGCAGCATGTGCTCCAAGAATGCCATTAACCAGACCACCACCTACCAAGAGGGATATATAATATGAATATCTCTCTATATCTATTATCCGGAATATTTGTGATTATTCTAATTCCTCCCAAACATAAAATTTGTGGCACTAATTATCCCCTGTTTCGTATATATACATTCTCATCCATGTTACTACTTTCCTTGTTCCGATATCGGATCTCCATGAACTAAATCATTACACACTTTTATTTATTTATTCTTTTAGTTATAATTATGTCTGTTCATGCATTCCTAGTGCTTGTAGTTGGACATGATGCATGTGAAGGCAATCCCATCATTGGCATCTGTCTTTTACGGAAAGGTTATCAGACTCTTGGCAAGCAGCACACTTGCACCAGACTCCTGGAATATTTTTCTACCAATATTTTTCTGCAGGAAGTCTTTCAATCAAGTGAAGATATAATTCATGATGTGCACGTTTGTTTTCGTTTGCGTAGTTCAGATCAGATGAGATGTTAAAATTGTGTATGTCTCTAAATTTATATATATTGGTCATTACTAGTGTATTTTCAGTCATAATCTTATATTTTTTGGGATTTTTTTGGTATTTTAAAATAAACTTCACCACCTATATATTTTTTATTGCAATAATCTATCTACTACGAAACAATAAGCGTCGCAAATAAGCAACTTTTTCCTCACGTGGGTGTCGAGAGAGATAGAATTTGTGACGCGTTATTTTCAACATTCTATCCGCGATGCAAAACCGTAGTAAAAAAGTTTTAGCCACCGATTTTGTACCATTTGCCGCGAGTTCAATTTGTGTTTAATTTCTAATTTCCATGGAGAAAAATCACACTTGTTGATAGCTATATGTATGGGTGGTCACATGTCTAATCCCACCTCCCTGAAGGATTCATAATATTTCAAGGTGGAGGAGGAACAGTTGCATCATTTTGGCATTTGCAAGTTGCAACTAGTGGTTCTTAATGCTCATGTATTGAATAAAGCATTATTTGCAAATTAATTAATTAATATTTAGTCATAAATCAATTATTAAAAAACAAAAATTTAAAATTTTAATAATAAAAATAATCCTAGTTGTCTCTTCAGGCCACTTGGAATAATATACGTTTAGTGGGAAAAAAAATATATAATTGAAATTTTTTAAATTTGATGATGAAATTAAAAAAATTAATAAAGAAAGTATTGGAAGTGAAATAAAATAATGGTTTCAAGAGATATGGATCCGAGAGATGAGAGAAAGCATGGTAATCGTTGCCTCGATAACCGTTAAAATTTTATATACTATATTATTATTTTATTTTTATTCTATTATTAAATAAGATGTAGTATTTTTATCATCTTTAAATAATTATTTATTACATATTTTATTATTATTTAATAATAATAAATATATTATATATTATTTAACATAATTAAAATAGAATAAAAATAAGGTGTATACGTTACTCTAGTTAAAATATATACGAGAGTTGTTACATTGCTAACGACGAATCCTACTCACTGTGCAATATTTTAGTAGGATTGACCACCAACTATTTGCCTTAGGAAGAAGTCACGTTGCCACATGGCACATCTGTTGACAATTCTCACACACACTTGACAATTCTGAACCGGTAACCGGTTAGACAACTAAAACCAAAATAAAACAAAGAAAAAGATATTATATTCACTCACCTAAAAAATAAATGCAAGTCGCTTGCAAATTTCATGACAATAAATATTATGTTTTATAGAAAAGTCCTATGGACATAAAAAGATTTTATAAAATTAAATTGCTTGACAGTTCCATTAAGGATTCTCTGATAGTATTAAGGAGGCATGGAGAATGAGATCCAATGGAGACTCTTGCTACTCAAAAATGAAAGCAAAGCTGCTCTGCTGCAAACAATCTCTTAAGAAATGGAAGCTCTCCTCTTTCAGGAATAAGCAAAGTTCTATCAAAAGAAAAATGAAGGTTCTTGTTGATTTACAAGCCTCAGGAACACGAGAGGACTATAGGCCTATACAAAATCTCTTAAAGGAAGTAGGACTTTTCTTGAAGAGGAAGAACTTAAATGGAAGCAGAGGGCAAAGTAGACTTGGTTACATCAACGGGGACATGAAGAATAAATTCACAATCTGACATACCACATTAAACGTCAACTCGTGAATTTACTCTTATAAAAAAATTTCGTGGCTAAAGTATTTCTCAACTACGTATATTACACATGTTGCATTACATAAGAATACCATTTGAGAATTTTCAGCACCAAATCCAGCTGCATGAATTATAAACCATTTCATAAATAGTTATACTAAGATCATAACATAAACCCTCTTCATGATCATCTTGATCTCTCTATTCAAACTGGAAATAGCAATTGATCATGAGGATGTTACTACATGGTTATGCCAAAAGATAGATATGTATGGCTCTAGAGCTAGTGTTTATATTCACCCCCCCCCCCCCNGATATATATATACACACACATTAAAGTGGGGCATACACTACAAACCACAAAGAGGGAGTCCTTAATCAGTTTAATGATATAAGCTTCAAATCTGCCTCCTTAATTTAATGTGACTTATCGAGTTGGAACTTATTTTTTTAATTTTTTTGATAAGTGAGTTGAAACTTAATTAATTAGCCGTTTAGCCGCTTAAGTTGCCAGGGACCTTTTAATTCTAAAGATCGTACAACAGGATAGAAGGAGAGAGAGTCATTTCCAACTCACTGTGACGATTCGGGTCTTGATCAGCTGGTCTAGACCCTCGGCATGGTCCAGTGCGGCTGTGCATAGGTCCATAACAATATGCATAAAAATAAATATTGAGAATGTAAAATATAGAGAGACACACAGGTTTACGTGGTTTGGCATAAAGCCTACGTCCATGGGGGCTTTGCTAGGAGAATATCCACTATAATAAGCTTATTTACAGTCCCTCATAGTCCCAAAGAGTCTCTCATCCTCACTGTACAATGGATATTGGAGGTTTATCTTCTGACAGAGCAATCGTCACTAGAGTTCATCTTCTCCCCTTCCAGAAGCCACAGTCAAGATTTCAGATGAAGTCCCCAAGAAGAAGTTTGGCAAAAAGTCCCCTAGGAGTCGTTTGACCTTTTTCTTTTATTTGTCCCCCCTTTCGCGTACCCCTACGGAGTGGTAAGGATTGGCAGCATTTCCTTCGCATGTCTAACTACCTCTCATTTCTCCACTTTCTCCTTTTCCTTTTTGTGTCCCACCTTCCATTGTTACTTAAATCTTATCTTTTCCTTGGTCCCCTCCTTGTCTCATCTTTCTTTCTCATTCTTTTGTCTTCTAGTAGAAACCTTTTGATGGGCTTGGCCTGGTTATCTGGGTTGGAGATATTTGATCCCCTTTAGTTACCCATAATTCTTAAGGTTGATTTGTTTCAAGAAATACATTGAGAATTTTCAAAGATAAAATATGTAATCGAAATAACTCACCGAGGTCCATAGAGAAATAAATCCCAGGAGTGGATCTTGGTTATTCATTTCACTTGCATTAAGCGATAAAGATTTCTAGTCATGGAGTTAGGTGGGAGGTGTACTCGACCCTGTAAGATGCGAGTGCGGAACTCGGATGTGGTAGGAGGCATACTCGACTGAATAAGATGAGAGCGTGGAGCTCGAACTTGGTGGGAGATGTACTCGACCGCGTAAGATATGTGCGCGGAGCTTGGACGTGGCGGGAGATCTACTCAACCACATAAGATGCGAGCGCAGAGCTCAGACGTGGCGGGAGGCACACTTGACCGTGTAAGATGTAAGCGCGGAGTTGGAACGTGGTAGGAGTGTACTCGACTGCATAAGATGAAAGCACGAAGCTCGGCTGTGGTGAGAGGTCATGTAATCGACTGCGTAAATGGAAAATGCAGAGCTCGATTACGGCGGGAGGTGTACTCGACAGTGTGAATGGCGAGCACGAAGCTCGACATTGGCGGGAGGTGTACTTGACCTCATGAATGGCAAAAGTAGAGCTAGTCTTCATGAGGTAAATGGGAGGTTGGCTAGACTAAGTTAGGTGTGAGCGCGGAGCTTGTCTGCAGCTGAAGGTGTGCTCGACCACTTAAGTGGCGAGTGCGGACCTTGGCTATGGTAAGAGGTGTACTCAACAATGCAAGTGCTTGAGCAGAGCTCGACTGTGGAGGGAGTTGTACTCGAGTGTGCAAATGGAGAGTGTGGAGCTCGGTTGTAGCAGGAGATGTACTTGACTGTGTAAATAAGTATTCATCCGATGTTTTTGTTTTTAGTGGTGTTTGTGAGATTTTCCTTTTCCATCATGAACTGTCGTAGATGTTTCCATTTTATTGTTGGTGTTGGAGTTTGTATGTGGTAACTCACACAAAGTGGTTAGGAAGCCCGTCGAATCCCTGGATCCACCTTAGGTGATTATGAGCCTTTTGACTTGTTCCTGAAGTTATCTTACGCAAGGTAGCTGTGGAGCTTGGAGGCTCATTAACTCCAAAGACTTGTTCTCGAAGGAGTCCCACTAGCTATGGTTAGGGCACAAGTGCATACACTCGATGTTCACTAGTGGACATGCCTCCGATGGTTTTTCTCGTCCACCCTCGTAGACTGAGGGAAGGGATGAGGCAATCTTGTTGAGACACGGTACTTGGCTCTCTTGATCTTCTCGTTGACTTCGTAGATTGAGGGAATGGATGAAGCAAGCCCGTGGAGACACGGTGCTTGGCTCCCCTGGTCTTTTCCTCGACCTCGTAAACTAAGGGAAAGGATGAGGCAAACCCGTTGAGACACGATACTTGGCTCCCTTGGTCTTCTCATCGCTGGAAGTTCGGAAGTCAGTGCGGATAGTTGGGGCGCTTGACAAAGCTGAATTGTCCCATAGGAGCATGACGATGGTTAAGGTGTCCTGGCAGGGCCTTTAAGCAACCATGTTTTGGCGGTGTCGGAGGTCTGGGGTGCTTGCATGCACTTTAATGCCAAGAAATGGTTTCTAATGAAGATACACTTGGACACCCGAGCAATTCCCAAGTTGGGCAGTGCTTGTTAGTAGCAGGGAGCAAATTTTGTTTAGCTGAAATTGTTTGTTGATTGCTATTTTTTTGTTGCTTGACTTCCTTTTTTTTTTTTTTGTCTTTCTTTCGTTGTTGCTCTCTCTTTTGTTTTTGAGACACCCATGGTTGAGGAAGCAGTAGCGAGACTTCGGGCCAAGAAGGTGGTTGTTAGAGTGAGAGGTGGCCACTGCTAAGTTGCTGAGGCGTTGGTTGAGTGCATGGCCATGGTGCATATGGCTGCTTGCGTGCAGTGACCGGGACGTGCACTGGCTGAGGAGTTGCATGGTTGTGGAGAGGCTGCAGTGTGGGTAGGTGAGGGGTTGGCCGAGGGGAGACCTTGACGTGAGAGGGATAGGAGTTTGCATGGCAGTGAAGTTTGGGCGAGAAGTATGGCATAAGGGAGACCTCGTTGTGAGTGGGTGAGGAGGCTGGCCGAAGGGAGGCCTTACCATGAGTGGGCAAGGAGTTTGCATGGTCGAGAAGTCTAGGCGAGGGGGTTTACATGGCCGAGGAGTTCGCATGGCCATGGAGTGGACTGTGCAACTTGGGCCGTGGAGGTGGTTGCCTGCTACTTGGTGGCCGAGCAACTTCTTGGGCCGTGGCTAAAATTTGGAGTGAGACCTTTTTTTTTTTTTTTTAGGTAAAATTAAATAAATTTATTTTTATATTATATTTTTAGTTAAAAATAATTCCTATTATTTTGTAAAGTAAAATTATTGATTAAGATTTTATACCACATTTTCAATTAATAACTGACTTAATCTTTATTAGAAAATTTTTGATTTAGAGAGAATTTTATCATATCTAATTTTACAAATACTTTAGACTCTAAGACACAATTATCATCATTATTGTCAATAAAGTTCTATAAACAACTTACATATTTGAAAAAAAGTGGACACTTGCCTCTTTAAAGGATTATATAAAAACCTTTTATGAACACTGAAAAATTAAATTTTACTATTTATAATTTTCACATTAATTATATATTAAACTAATAATGAGAAAAGAGAAATGTATTCTTTGAAGGAGAATAGGTAAAATAATTATTATACGTGATACTTTTAAAAATTAATAATGATATAATATCTATTTGATCTTGTTTATATTTTCATTCTTATTGAGTTAATTAAAGTTTTTTATTAGATATATATATTTTTTCAAAAAAAATTATTCTTATACTTTTTTTAGGGGGCCTTAGGCAATTGCCTAACTAGCCTAATGGATGAGCCGACCTTGTTAAAGATTGAGTAGTAAGCACCATAGTTCAAGTGACCGAAGAGTTTTGGGCTTTCGGCCTAATACATAGGGCGCATAAAATGCATTTAAGTGCAATGCGCTTAACCGACTAGTGTGTTTCATAAAAATAAATGCCAAAATGTTAAGAATACTTATTTGGGAAAACTTCATCAGTGATTTTATCTCGTTGAAAAATCATCGTTCTCCCACCTCCGATGTAGAAAATTAACCAATTCCACAAACAATGACAACTGTTAATGCAAAAAATTGCATAACAGACCTGAATCGGATAAAGAGTCATTCCTGGCCCGCTATGATGATTCAGGCCTTGATCGGTGTGGTTTGGAGCCCCCGGCGTGGTTTGTTGTAGTTGTGCCTACGTCTATAATAGTGAATGAAAAATAAATACTGAGAATGTAAAAGTGAGGGAGAGATACAGATTTACGTGGTTCGACATAAAACTTACATCCACAAGGGTTTTGGAGAGAGAAAATCCACTAGAATAAGCTTATTTACAGTCCCTTATAGTCTCTCGCCCTCATTGTATAATATATATCAGAGGTTTATTTTCTGACGGAGAGATCATTACCGGAGTTCATCTCCTCCCCTTCTAGAAGCTAAAGTCGAGATTTCAGAAGAAGTCCCTAAGGAGAAGTCTGGCCAAAAGTCTCCTGAAAGTCGTTTGGCTGTTTCCTTTTATCTATCCCCTCCTTCCACGTGTTCCTAGGAAGTGGTGAGGATTGACAACCATTCTCTTGTGTATTTGACTACCTCTATTTTCTCCATTTTCTCATTTTCCTTTCCGTGTCCACCTTACCTTCTTCCTGATACCTTCCATTTTTTCTTGTCCTCTCATTGTCTTTGGAGGTGTAAACGGGCCGGTCCGGTCTGGTTCGGTCCGGTCTCGCCATGGACCGGACCGAACTCCTATAGGGACCGGACCGGACCGAGTCATCGGTCCGGCCTCTTTTTTTTTTCACATCAATTAATAAAAAAAATTATTTACAATACTAAATTAAATTAAGTGACTTATTAATATGGATATGTAATAAACTCAATAAAAAAATATTTTATATGGTCAATGATATTAAATTAAATGAAAATTACATTATTGATGATGTTAATTATTACTTTATTACTAACTTAAAGTATGTTAATGCATAATGAGCCATATACAACTTTTAACATTTTGTATATGAAGCAATAAACATAAATAATTTAATTATCCATATATATTACATCCATAATTGAGAAAGATACATACTTAACATACTATTATAAATAAGCATAAAATATTTAATTATACATACTATTATAAATTTATAAATTATACATATATTATAATTTATACTATAACTCTTAATACTTAATAGTATTAATAATACATTAAAAAATATATTAATATATTGATACTAAATATATATAGTTATAGACTTATAGTGATTAGTTATTATAAATCATGATTAGTATAACTATATATAGTATTAGTATAAATTATTAGACTATTAGTAATATAGTATAGCTATATATTAGTAATATTAGTATTAGTATAATTGTATAACTATAGTCTATACTTAATTATAATATGGTATAATTATATATTAGTTAGTGATAGAATTAGGTTAGATGAAAATTATATAATTAATTATATATATATTTTTTTTAAGGTTCGGTCCGGTTCGGTTCGAAAAACACATGGACCGTGGACTGGACCGAATTCATTCGGTCCTATAAAATTCGGACCGTGGACCGAACTGAATGAACTCAGTCTCGGTTTGGTCCATTCGGTCCGGTCGGTCTGTTCGGTCCGATCGGTCCGTTTACAGCCCTAATTGTCTCCCATTCCTCTCTCATTCTTTTGTCTTCTTTTAAATAGAATTATTCAAGATAAAATAATTTTCACATCAACTTGTAAATAGAATTGAACTGAGGCATGTAAACAACGTACAATATTGTGAAATCCGTTGCATTGATCGAAAAAGAAAACTCAAATAAAATAAATTAAAACATGAAAAACTCTTTAATTACCATCGACTCTCGTTCGGCTATAGAAGTACTCAAGTTTTAACTCCAACAAAAGCAGTTAATAACACAATGACCAAGTCGCATTGACATATAGGCTTAAAAGCAAATAAAAAAGTTGAAATTCTAACTACTAAAACATTATTAATTTCTCTCCCACTTGTGTTACGGCCAGTGCTCGTTAGTAATTGTTGCTTGCTCAGTGGAGGCTGTTTTGTCAGTGCAGAAGCTGGGTACTCATGCCGTTAGGGCTCGAGATGCCGATGCCTGTGGTAGGCGAGAAGCCCAGGGTGACATCGGAACTTGTGGCTCAGTAGTTTTTTTGTTTTCACTTGTAGTTTCTAGTGTTAGTTTTATCAGTTATTAATAAATTAAAAATAGGCTATTAGATTTAGTGTCTATAGCAGTGTCCCGTACTCTTTCTCCTTGAGAGGATAGAGGGGATGTTAAGATCTGTTTTACAGAGCTTTTCTCTGTTAGGAGAGAACTCATTGCGAAGTTAAAACAATAATTACTACAAAGAAATTTGTGTGTGGGAGAGCTTTATAGTTGATGTGCAGTTGGCTTATAATCTGGAATTTCCATATATTAATAAATTACATTTGTAATTTCCGTTCATGAATAGAATGAGTTTGTTTGTTTAAAAAAAAAAAAAAATTACTTTCTTAATTAGAGTTAAAAAGAAGGCCGTACTGGTCTAGCGATGTTAATGTATAATTAAGTAGCTGGAGTTTGGGATGCCAAGGCCAGGCTATCTGCGAGCAAAGGATGCCTGCATGCCTCATTAATGGTGTCAAACGGCTATAATAATATGATAAATAAAAGTATATAGAAAATAAAAATAGAGTTGAAAATAAAGGATGTTAGTGTATTTATGGGTCCAATAATATGGTCAAGTGACTCTCTCATGATTTTTATGCAGTGATGGTGGCGGTGTTTGAAATGTTCATCCATGGCTAGCTTAATGACACATGATTTATGTAATTTGGCATTGATGACTATATCCATGAGTCTTGTGTACAAAATCCATTATAAATATATGAGTTATTCTACATACATGAGTTTCCATTGGGTACTGTTCATGCAAGTCCATGCAATTATATTTAAATTTTTTTAAAATTACAATAATATCTTTTTTTTAAATAATTTTTTTTCTTTTTTACCCTTATTTATTAATAGAACTGTATGCACAATTCTCACTCAAAACTGTAAATAAAATTTCTCTACATATATAGAGTTTAATACGAGGTCTAGTTCCATCTTCACTAAGCTCTTTATAATCATCTCCATGAAAATATCTAGCCAAAAAATGTCTCTTCTCTCACATTTTAAAGTTGATCCAAGCCCAAACCATGCAATCCCTCCCAATGTTCTTGTCTTTCCTCCCTTTTCAATTTAATTCCTACACATCTCCTGATCAACTTTTTTTGTCTTCCGCTTAGTTTTGTCCAATCAATTATTTATCGTTGTGTCTCATAATTCTCTCTTTCTACTTTTCTTGGTTCCATCCTAATATCGTAAGCTTTAATTAACATTTAGTGAGCTTAACACTCTTTACTAATTTTACAGCTCACAAAGGACATAAATTTCTGACATTGATCCAAATTTCTGACGTGGTAGCTCGATGAAAAGTTTTAAATTTAGATTGGATATTGAGAATAGAATATCTCATTATTATTTATTATTTTATAATTATTTTTTATTATTATTTATAAAATATTTGAGAATATCTCACTACCTAAATGAAACTTTAATCGTATGATCTTAATTAAGCGTAACGCTAGTAGTCTAGTACTGTTGATCAACCAATTTTTCGATAATTATGATAGATGTGATCGGCATATTCACCTTTATAATACCACGTGAGATTTCACTTAAAATGTTATGAGTTACAGGACCATCACTCACAATAACGGTAACTGTGGTGTCTTAAAAGTATCGTGCTTATAAATTATGTACGTGTAAAATTTGTGCATGCATGAGATAGCTAGCCTTTAATTTTCTAGGGACTCGGTTTTAAAGAGAGTGGGGATCACAGCATTTACTACCTACCATTTTTAGGCCTCGTGTTTCAAGTTCGACTCCCTTAAATGATAGAGCCACCTCAAAGAGCAATAATCTTAGTGTACTAATAAATTATGGCCCACAATAAGGACAAGATCATAATACAAAGAAATTAATAATGCTTATAATAATAATAATATTGCGTGCGCTTATTTGTTCTTAAATTAATAGCATTAAATAATGATTACATAATTTAGCATAAGATAAGGATGAAATTTACCTGCCCCATTTTTTTATTTTTTGAGCAACATAACAACTTTCATTAAATCAACCGAAATACAAAAGAGTTTGAAAATAAGAACATAATTATACAGATAAAAAATGTGGATCTTTTCCACTATAAAACTTCAAAAGAGAAGGTGGAATTTGGATAAGAGGGAGGTGACCAAAGGCTTGCGTCCCCGCTGCCTATTGCGCCAAGTCGTGCACGTATCGATTCTCTGACCAATGAATTTTTCTAACTTCCTAGAAGTTGAAAGAAAGGAGGTGGTGCCTGATATCACTGATGATAGGTGTCAAAGTCCAGTCTTGAACCTCTGCAGAATCACATGTTGCATTAATGGTGATGCTTGAGTCCCCTTCAAGAAGAATATTTTGCAGACTTCTTCTTTTAGCTTCAGTGATTGCCATCAAAGTTGTTCTAGCTTCTCCCAGACTAGGATTCGTACTAAAGATGTGTTCAGTGAGTACATAGATAATTTTACCTGAGTCACTCCAGCAAATAGAGGAAATAACACTTCCTTGATCCCTAACAACAACATCAAATCTTATGATAAAAGTGCCAAGAGGTTGTCGAAATTTCCAGATAACCATATTAGAATCGTCACTGGCCCAAGCTTTAGAGTGATGCCTGCCCTATTGAATATAATTAAAGATATCAAATAGCCCACAACGAATATGATCAAATCACCCACAAAGATATCAAAGAGCCACCTCGTTTGTTATAGTAGATGAGATGAGATGTACTAAAATAAAAGTTAAAAGTTGAAGAAAATATTACTAGAATATATTTTTTAATATTATTTTTATTTTGAAAAGTTGAATTGTTTATTTTATTTTGTGTGAGAATTTGAGAAAGTTGCATGGTAATAATTAGATGAGATGAGAATAGTAATGATTTTAAAAAATACAAAATCGGTATATATTGATTCGGTTTTAAATTTTGTCTAAAATCAAATCGGATTGGACCGATTGCACCCCTAATCCTTAAATAAGTATTTTCAACTATCCATACAAAAGTGTAGCTTTTAAATTTTTTAAAATAATTTAAAAACTGAAGTGATTCGATAAATGTTAAATATGTCTTGAAAATAAGTGATATAAATATTTAAATAATTAGAGAAAATATATTATTCGTTTAAGTGGATGTAGAATAATTTATTTATGCTACCTATAATCCAATACTAAACACAAATAATGACGAAATAATTGAACAATAAGATGCTATTAAGCAATGCAAGACCCATGGCCATGGGTTTGGGTTGGGATCTCATAGCTTAAGTAGTGACCACAGTGGGAGTCAGGGTCTCTAGGGATTGGAGAAACCCAAAAAGATGGCGCCGTTCTCTTCATTTAAGTAATTAATTAAGGAAAATAATGGAGTAATTAATAATTATCAGTCACAAAATCAGCAACTGAAATGACTATACGACCCTCCATCCGAAAGAGGTGCACCCATTAAATTCACATGCAACGGAATGGACCCCACACTATGAATGGACAAGATGATAATGAGATCAGAATTCAGAGATCAAGTCAGCTAAAATCTGCAGATAGCAGTGAATTCCTTCCCATCCCATCTCTCACAGATGTCAGTAATTCCATGCATAATCATATGTCAGAACTTAAACCCCAATATATATATATATAATTTTAAAAAAAAATGGACCCGCACTAAAAGCAACTTTGCATTGTGAGAAAAGAGAAGGTCACGAAGACTAAGGCGAAAGAGTGACTCAAATGTACCCTTAACAAGGGCACCAATACCACCCTGATGAGATCTCAGTGCAGAGAGGGGTCGGTGACCAGTGACCAAAACGGGGGAATGGGACAGTGATACCCTAATTCCAAGAGACGGCCCAGTTGACTTGTTAGATTGGTGGAAACCTCCACGTGCCAGTCACCCCCACCTTTCACTTCATATATATATATACAGTATCTCCCTGTTGGAAAGACCCTGTGTTATTATCCCAGACTCGGATAGAGAGAGATTTCAATTCGGCAGGAATAGTGAGACCTTTCCAAACAAGAACTCCTTTTGGAGCTTCCGAAAGAGAGAGAGAGAGCGAAAGAAACATCAGCGATTGTAAAGAAGCCGTAAAATAGAAACATGGTGGAAAGGAAGATGGAAAGAGTGTCTCCATCTAATTCCTTCCGTTTGTCTTTTTAGTGATCACTTCCATCATCAACGCGCTTTGGCCCCCTGCATAATATACCACTTTGCTGAGCGGAGAGACAGGAGCCTTCAGATTGTGAAAATGGTGACTGGGTGGAGAAGGGCGTTCTGCACATCAATCCCCAAAGATAGAGAAAATAAAATATTATCAGAAAAGCATCGTCAGCAGCACTGTGAGATTAGCAACGTTGTCCTCCAAAGCCCAAAATTCAGCGCCAAGTTCGGGTTTTTCTCCAACCCATCCACGCCTCGCTCTCAGTCTCAATCCATCTCTAGCCCCAGCCTCCAGTGCCGGACCACCGCCAACACCACAACCACAACCACACCCACTTCGTCAGTGCCTAATAGCCCGATACTTCAATGCAAAACGGAAACTACCCCAAAGAAGAACAGCAGCCCCAGATTGTTCCAGTTCTCCAATCCTCTGTCCCCCAAATCACCTTCTAGCTTCTCACTCCTCAAAGCCAGCTTACGTCTCTCTAAAGTACGCAGCTTTTCTCCTCTTCTTCCGTACATTCGTATTCCATTCGCATCAACCCCACTTTACCGAATCATGAATTTTCTTTTATTCTTATTACTCTGCGTGACATTTTCCCTTTTATCTTTTATTGCAGAGTAGATGCGGAATCTGTTCACACAGTGTGAAGACCGGTCAAGGATCGGCCATTTTCACCGCCGAATGCTCCCACACCTTTCACTTCCATTGTATTTCTTCCCACATAAAAAAGCACCAACTTTTGATTTGCCCTATTTGCAACTCACCTTGGAAGGAACTTCCTTTGCTTGCTATCCAAGAGAACCCTGACAATAGCCAAGATAACTGCCAGAGAGAATCTACGATCACAGAGGTCGTGACGAAATGCTCGAGAGTTTACAATGACGATGAACCTTTGATGTCCCCCACTTGCGGTGCTCGGTTCAATCCCATACCCGAATCAGATGAGAATGAAGAGGACGAAAATGGCGCCGTTGAATTTCAAGGCTTTCTCGTAAGATCTAATGGAAGAGCAGCGGGTGATGATATGTTCAGGAACGTGGAGGTGAGGTTATTCCCGGAGGCCGCAGTGGTCGCCGTTAGTAAAAGCTACGAGACCTGCGCAGTCGTTTTGAAGGTGAAAGCCCCGCAATCTCCAGCTCTGAACCCGGATTGTCGGGCTCCGATTGATTTGGTCACGGTTCTCAACGTGAGCAGGAGCATGTGTGGGCTCAAATTGCAGATGATGAGACGTGCTATGAGATTGGTCATATCGTCTCTCTCTGCTACCGACCGTCTCTCTATCGTTGCATTCGCCGCAAGCTCCAAACGGTTGTTGCCTCTGACGAGGATGACGACGAAGGGCCGGCGATCGGCTAGAAAGATTGTCGACGCGCTGGGTTGTGTTGGTCAAGAAGAAAGGTGCGCAAACGACGCACTCATGAAGGCAGCCAAGGTGCTCGAAGATCGGCGGGAGAGGAACCCCGTCGCCAGCATCATGCTTCTATCCAAAGGTCACGACGAGCGCGGATCACCGAGCTCCGCCAATGCGAGGCGCTCCTCCCCGCTTTGCTTCTATCCAAAGGTGTCGTCAAGCCGCTTTGCTCACCTGGAAATCCCGGTTCACACCATCTGTTTTGACGATCAGCATCCTGAAGACGCCTTGGCCAAGTGTGTGGGTGGTCTTTTGAGCGTGGTTGTTCAGGATCTAAGGGTTCAACTCGGGTTCGTTTGCAGTTCGGGACTTGCCGAGATCATCGGTATATATTCTTTCAAAGGCCGGCCGACGGCGCTCGGGTCTTGTTCGGCCCGACTCGGTGATCTCTACGCCGAGGAAGAGAGAGAATTACTGGTGGAATTGAAAATACCCACGTCTTCCATTGGGTCCCAACCAGTGCTGTCCGTACGGCCCTCATTCAGAGACCCATCGACGCAACAGCTCGTGTACTGCAAAGAGAGGGCATTCCTGATACCGCGACCCCACTCATTCCGGTCTACGTCTCCCAACATCCAACGGCTGAGGAACCTCCACATCACCACCCGCGCCGTGGCGGAGTCTCGGCGGCTGATCGAGCACAACAATCTGTCCGGGGCTCATCACTTGCTGACCTCGGGTCGGGCCTTGCTGATGCAGTC
>QEOT01007999.1:365060-386256 GCA_003123785.1 Pterocarya stenoptera
GGCAAAAAATCCCGAAAAAACAAAAGAGATAAATTATTTTAAAATAGTGGGGAATAAACTAAAATCGTAGGTAGTGTGGGTATCAATTTATATATATATATATATATTTGAAAAAACTATTTTACCTCTCAAGTTGTACCGTTTGATAATTTTTTTTTATTTAGTGATTAAGAAAGTAATTTTAAGTGTATTGATATATATTTTTTAAAATATTTAAATATTTTAAAAAAATATGAAAAGAAAAATGAAAAAAAAGAGAGTAACTAACGATCATTAGGAGCGGTGCTACTTAGGCGGCAGAGTATTACCGCTCTATATATTTATATGTGTGTGCGCCGGGGCGCGTCAGTGTTTGGGTTATGAGGAATGTTATGTATTGGTCACTATTTACTCTTATATTTCACAATTTTTTTATAAGATGTAGAAGTATTTTTCATAAGATACAGTATAGATGTGAGGTGTGGGATTTTTCTTGAATTATTGAGTCTTCTTTGTATGATTTTTATTTTTATTTTTTGGGGCGGGCCTCGATAGCGAAATCTGTAAATTTGGAAGTGGCAGCAAATGATGAAATGGGGTCCAGTTTCTTACGGTTTCTATGAGCTGTAAGTTGTTCTGTTAGGTTAATGCCAAAGTGGGTGTAGTCGAAGGCAGGACGAACGATGATGCCAATTGCTTCTGGATATATACATGAATCTGTGTCTGTTAAAGTGGAGGGTTTTTGTCCTCATTATCTGTGCTCATGCTTCTAATAGTATGCACGATTTTGTTCCTTTGCTACTTGGTTACATTCTCTGAACGTGTTCATGCCCACAACACACGTACGAGGCCATTATCGTATTGCTATTAATCAACAATGTAGCTGTTGAAACATTGATTGTCTCAAAGAAAGTAAGACCTTCCCATCCCATGTTGGTGCCAAGACCCACAAAATCACATACACGATACATTCAACTGGATAATACACATTCTATTTGCACTGTAATTTAATAAAAGTAATGCTATATACGGTCTTGAAATAGACAAGTGCCGTGCTGTCATTTTAAAAAATAGTGGAATTTATTATTAAAAAAATAATTTTCTTTTCATGTAGGTTCCACATTTATTCACTTTTTTTAAAATGATTGCGCGGTGTTTGCACGCTTACAACTGCAATTATCATTTCTCATCTAATAATTCTAATCTTTTTGTCCAAAAGAAACTAGTAACTCACAAATTAATATGACTTTATATGATATGTTAGATTTACTTTATAATAAAAGTAATTTTACAATTTGATGTACCACGTGAAAACACATTAGTTTATTTTTATAAAAAAAAATTTAAAAAATCTTCACAACCTCCTACTATTCACCCACACTTCACACTCCATATTTTCTTTTAATTTTTTCTTTTATCAAATATTTTTTATATGAATAGTGAATAGAAAATTTGAAATAGTTTAAAAAGAATAAAAAATTAAAAATTAAAAATTAAAAAATTTTAAAAAAATGTGGAGTGTGGAATGCGGTGGAGGTTGTATAGCAAAACCCAAAAAATTTATGGCTTAAAGTATTTTTCATTCAAATGTATATATTCAAATTGAATAATGATAGGGTTACTACCCTATTACTACCTATTTACTACTCAATTTGTATTTGATTTTTTTTTTAATTTTTAATTTTACTTAATGATTAAGGAAGTGAGTATTAATAAAATTATATATTTTTTTAATTTTTTCTTAGTGATTAAGAATGTTAAAAAAATACTTTAAAAAAATGATAAAAAAATAAAAAAACTTAAAATGAACTTGGGTAGTAGATGGGTAGTAATAGAATAGTAAGCCTATCACTACCCATTCAAATTTGGGTTGCATTTGAGTGCCATCTATCATTTTGGCGTACTATAAACTACCAATCATCGCGACGTTTGAATGTTTCTCGAAGACAGCCTTCTTCACTTGAAGTTGGCAAGACTTTAGTTAAAAGTAGTACTTTTTGGAGGAATGAGGAAAACCAAAAAGGGGAGAGATCAGTAGGAGCCTTTTCAAGCCTAAAGTCTGCGTGAAAGATAGACAAGTGTGACGGTAACTTCAAGCTTGGAAAAGGGTTGGGGGTGAGATATTTCACATGCATTTCCTACTGTTATTATCTTTCGGCTGTGCTCTCAGTTAAAACCTTTTGCAGCTGCTGATGTTTTCCTTAAATTGCGCAACACCTTTAGTATCCTATTTTATGCACGGTGTTAAGGAAGAAAAATACTTTAGTTATAAATACATTATACAAAAGTAATTTTACAAACTGACGTAGTTTCATGAAATTTTATCAGATTGGAAAATTATTTTTATTATAAAGTAAATCTAACGGATCATATGAAACCATATCAGTTTATGAGATTGATTTTGTGTAATCTTTTTGTGGCTATAGCAATTCTCGTTCATGAATACCCAACTTTATGTGCTATTATTTACATGTGCATCCCAAAGGACATATTTTTCTTAGTGTTTTTAATGCCATGTTTAGATAGTGAAAGAGTTTCATCTTATCTCATCTCATTATTATAACTTTATCAAATTCTCAAACGAAATGTAATAAACATTTCAACTTTTTCAAATATCAAAATAACAATAATATTAAAAAATAATATTTATTTAACTTTTAATAACAACTGTTTGGAGCAGTCATTATTAAACATTATTCCGGAAAGGAGTGATAAACCCAAAACAAGTGAAATGGACATCATTCCACATCATGGGCTGCAGACTGCAGTCAAACAAAACTGAAAGACTTGGCCCAATCGATTAATTGAATTAAGAGTAATGATATATAAAGTTTTAAAGTTGGTAAGTCTCGAATATTATCTTTAAGAAAAAAATAAATTTTATTATTAAAAAATAAATTTTTTTCTTGTGTATTTTAAATTTTCCATTTTTTTTAAACCAAGGAAGCCTGAAAAAAATGGGTAGATCCTTATCCCTAAAAATGAGATTTTGTATAGAAAAATATTGATATTGGTCATGTTATCTCCAATTACATAAACTGAGATAATAATTTTGTTTGTTTATATATGTGCAAGGAACCGAACTCCCAACAACTTGACACAAAGTTTGGATTTAAATCCGTGCAATCCAAAAGGATTAGTTGATTTCCAAAGTAAAGAAATTATTTACTCTTTTGTTTTTTAAAAAGGATTAATAATATTTACAGTTATAGAATGCGCAAGTATTACCATTCCATTTGAAAAACAGTGAGTAAATATAGGATCTATATGAAAAGATTAATCTTTTAACAGTAGACCTCACTCTCTTTTAAAAGGACTATGTGACGTTTGCACAATCTATAACTGCATATAACATTACTTTTTTTTTTTGGAGTGTTTATATCCATTTTCTCGGATATACTAGAAGAATGTTTTCCATTTCAAAAAACCTAGAAAAAAGAAATTGTAGAGTGCAAACGACAAGAAGACAGTGGAAAAAAGTAGAAGGCCCAATAGAATATTATGGGCCATCACCACAAGGTTGGCTCAAGGGGTAGGCAACTAAGGCCATCGCCTAAGGCCCCCACCTTGAGTAGGCCCCCAAAATTAAAAGAAGAAAACAATTATTATAATCCTAAAAAATAAGCTATAGAAAAAATATTAATTAGCATAAAAGATGAAATTTTTTTGCCTAAAATAAAATCAGTTTTAAATGGTAAAATTTGGTAAAAAAAAAAAAAAACAGTCAATATAAAAGTTTTACTAAAATAAAATCTTACTGTAAAATTTTCAGACAATAGTAAAATTGGAATAGAAGTAGCAAAATGATGATATATTACTCTTGAATATTTGATAAAATATGATGTTTATTTTGATATCAATGACCTTATTTGTTAATTTTCAAAATGAAGTATTAAAAGAAGTATATATATGGATAATGAATAATACTCTATATACCAAAAAATTAGATTCTCTTTCAAATTGTTATAGGACTTATAGATATTATTAATCAAAACAATATTAATATTTGTTTTGCATCTCTTAAATTTTCAATAAAATTTTATTATTTAATATATAAATATTATTATATTTTTAAATTAAAGCGTAATGTACTTAATAATCACCTTAGGCCACAAAATATATCAAGCTTCCCTGCATCACCATCTATAGAAATTTAGGATCCAATCGGATTGATAGAAATGAGGCCCATGACAGAATTGTCTGGTCGTCTCATAAGCTAGTTTATCCCCAAGTACTTGGCGATAGTAATGCAGAGAATGGGAATATTAGTTATGCAAAATTGAAGTAGTTTTAATGAAGTTGATGGATAAGTTAATGGCACTATTTATTATAAAGTTTTCATCTCTAGTTGGTTTATCATAGTATAAATTATTTTTTTAAAACTACTTAAAATATGTCACATCAATTGAGATTTAGGATGAAAATAATGGAGATGAATGGACAGTCCTCGAGTCTAGGGAAGAAATTTCGCAACCACGTGAAAACAGACACTACTCTTTCACAACCCCAACCTGCATGTCCCCAATGGTCCCTTATAAGGACGATAGGTAGTGCCATTGGTCAAGAAGTCTGTCCATTATTGTCAAGAAGCTTTCGTACTTACTCTGCACTTGACTCTCCAAATTAATGATTTTGAACAGCTTTACTAACAATATTCTCCCAAGTCTCCAAATTTTATTTTAACATCACCACGTATTTATTTATTACGGTTCACATAATTTGACCATTTGCCTTAATTAGGGCCATTAAACTAACAAATTTTAATCACTGGCCATCAACGAAAACCGAGTGAATGTTAAGTATGACAACAAGCAAAAGAGATTACCATGATTCAAGCATTCTACCATTACAAAATCAAGATGATGCTCCTGCACGACATATATAGCTCACATTTTCTTTAAAGGAAGCTGTCATAATTCATTCATAAGAGAAACTTATATTCATGACCGAATATATTTTGGAATGTCCTTATATCAAACATGATATTATAAATCAAAATAATGTATTTTCTTTTGTGATTGATTTGGTCTTTATTATTACTGATATTCTTTACAGACAAACGTCTAAAAGACAATATTCTCTGCCTAAACAGAAACTCAACTTCACTTTTCATAGAAAGATGAGACTCAATCTCTACTGACAAACGTCCGAGAGACAAACTTTTTTTTAATTAACAATAAGGAAACAAAAAAGGAAAGCAGTATGATTGATGCGAAAAAGAACAGATTATAATTTGGACTAACTTTGGTAGACTTCAAACTCTGGGATGGTTTGTGAAGGCAACGCATTTGTCTTTCTTCAACCACAAAGGTCATCTGAAAGGTTTGGTAGTGGCAAGTCCGGTGATCTGGTACATGTATC
This sequence comes from Pterocarya stenoptera, assembly GCA_003123785.1. Taxonomy (NCBI): domain Eukaryota; kingdom Viridiplantae; phylum Streptophyta; class Magnoliopsida; order Fagales; family Juglandaceae; genus Pterocarya; species Pterocarya stenoptera. The sequence continues at coordinate 370,401 of QEOT01007999.1, forward strand.
AAGAAGAGCTGTTGGAACGGGTGGCGCGTGAGAACCATGTGCGGTGATTTTTATAAGACCACAACTTTCCTCCAAAGGATTTTCAACTTGCAAATCTGCTTGTGTCACGCGTCTCTTGGAAATTGTCAGAAAACTGTAGATTTATCTTTTTCGACATTGAAGAAAGCTAAATAAAACTAAGCAAAAGAAATATTGATAGACAATGCGAGTGAATAGAGGAAGGAGGGAAGGAGGAGTAGATATTCTTAGTTGTACAATGTGTATATATATATATGTATTTATTACATTAATTGTAATCTCTCTTCTAAACATTGTATATAGAACGGTGTTACTTTGCTGCTTAGAGTACCTGCTCCAAGTGACCGTTAGGCCAAAATCTCATTTTCATTTTTTAAAAATTGTTTTTATTCATATATATATTTTTATCATTTTAAAATATTTTAAAAAAACATAAAAAAGTATCAATATTACACGAATAGTCACTTCCTTAACTATGAAATAAATAAAAAAAAATACATGAGATGTCAAAATAAAGGGGGCAAGTTGAGTGAACAAAGTATCATTATTCTTGTATATAAGCAAGTGTCAATATCAATGAAATTATCCTTTTGACATTCTCATTGCTGTATATTCTTATAGTAAAAGCCACAAAATGTAACATCAGAGAACAAAGTCGTTATAATCCACTTAGTTGGACATGACAAGATTAAAGTACCTATAATCAACATATTTTTGTAAAAATCTTAATTTTATACTAAACAAACAAGCTGCACGAAGGTGGCTTTATTTGATACAGTACGCAATTAGAAATTTGTCTAGTGTAGGCGCGTATATATCTTTAGTCATGTTTGTCCAAGTATAATATTAAATCACAAGTAGAAAAATTCACACGAATTTTGGAAGGAATCTTCTATTCCATCAATCTATATATAATGTCCTCGTACCTGAATTACACAAGCTCCTTCCGATGCTAAGCTTCCACTTTTATTTATGATATATAGTAATGTTTGAACCCTTCCATTAAGGAATACAATACTCGACATATCATCAAAAGGTACGACCCATTATGAGTATCTCTCACTCTCTCTCTCTCTATATATATATAAATATATGTATAATATTATTTCATCTTTATTTAATACTTTATTATATATATATGTACCACATTATATTTGTTTACCGAAAAAGAAAGAACAAATATATAAAGGAAGTTTTTTTTCTCTTTTTTTAATTTTTTAATTTTTAATTTTAATTTTAGAACTCCAATGAAGGAAGAACGTCTGGCTCTTGTAGACATTTGTCCACACTCCACACCCAAAGAAAGAGTGCCTTTTCTTAGAGGTAATTTGCACCCATCATGGGTGAAAGGGCAATTCCAAACCACAGCAAAAGGCGGGTACCATATTATGAAAATATTTTAGTCATAAAAAATTACATAAAAATAAACTCACAAATTGACTTGCCTTCATATGATACGTCAGTTTGTAAATTTATTTTTATATAATCCTATATATTTGTATCAATTCACATCATATTATATGAAATAATATAATATAATCTCCACCAAGCTTGGAGTTTAAACATCTTGGAACTGATGACCCCTACCACGACCCCTTTCTTTATGAATTAACATATCCCGTGCACAGAACCATCCCCAAAGCAGACAAATACTAGCCATATAGGCCGCCAATAGAATCGTGCATGGATTGGCAAAATATTTCATCCACGTTACATTTGTCTTAATGTCATGTTTCGTATGCATTTGAATCAGGTTCTAGTAACTCGGGTCTTTAAAGTTGGGTCTGCGAAAAAAAAGTAAAAATAAACTAGAAAAGGGTGGCTTTGAGGCCGGAGAATCTCCAATACTAAAGTCCGTAGAGTATTTTGGAAGCTATTTGTAAATAATGAGAGAGTTCAGAAAGAGAAGCCAACCCAAGAGCTTTTTCGTACCTGAAAATTACTATTTATACTGGAAGTTTGGGGGGACAAATTGTGCCTGTCCCATGGAGCCCATGTCCTAATTTCTTATTGTTCATTTTGTCAGAATCCTTTAAAACTAGATGGGAATTCCTTTACTGCCCTTCTAATTTATGTTAATGATATTATCTTGGCTGGTAGCTGTCAAGATTCAATTGATTCTCTTAAGGATTTCCTAAATCACAACTTTAAAATTAAAGATCTTGGCTTGGAGGTTGCTAGATCCTCTCAAGGGATCCACCTATGTCAAAGGAAGTATGCTTTGGATATCTTAGCTGACTTAGGTACACTCGACAGTAAGCCCATCAAGCTGCCTCTAGAGCAACTTCAAAATTAGTAAGGATTATGGTAATCCCCTTCCAGATTCAAGTATCTATCGCAGGTTAATTGTTTGCTATATCTCATTATCACCAGATCTGACATTTACTATGCTATTCAACTTTTGAGCCAATTCATGGATTGGCCTACCACCACTCATTTAGCTGCTACTCACAAGGTTCTCTGGTATATCAAAGCAGCCCCTGGACAGAGCATTCTCTTGTCTTCTACATCTCAGTTGCAGCTCAAAACCTAATGTGATTCTGATTGGGCCTCCTATGCTAAAACTCGTCGATTTATTAGTGGCTATGGCATCTTCCTTTGCAACTCTCCTGTTTCTTGAAAATCCAAGAAACAATCATGAAAATCCAAGAAACAATCAATGGTTTCACTTCTTCAACTAAAGCTGAGTATAGATCCATGACAGCAACTTGTTCTAAGCTCACCTGGCAGTACTGCTACTTGCTCTCTGATTTGAGAATCTCACACCCCTAAGTTGCTCTCCTCTATTGTGATAACCAAGCTGCCCTTCGTATCGCTATCAACATATTCCTGAGTTTGGAAAATTAAGTGCTTGATGACAAAATAAAAGTAATATTTTTGTTCATGCTAAAACGGTGAAGAAATTTGGATAATGAGAATCACGCACACCAGAGAGGAATAAGAAGGCCAAGACACGGCACGGGTTTCAATACATTTGACTTGGAAGATAGTGGCCAAAACCAAAGATTTGACTTTGGGGGAGTCATATCGATCTATACGATGATGATTATGCTTGCATACATGCATGCATATGCGTATGTATATATTATACACTTTGTTGTTTATAATTATAAATTGTAGATGCAATTTCATTTCATATTCCTTCAACTTATAACAAATATTTTTTTTATAGAACTTGATAATTGGTCATGTTAAAATTTTTAATTTAAATAAAATAAGGAATCCAACTGTATATTTTTGTTTATGTATTTTTCATTATGTAAAAGAGTGATTCATTTATTAAAGAAAATATAAAACTTTTTTTTTTTCCATACTTTTAAGAAAACACAAGAATTACAGACGGGGTTAGAAGAATATTTTCATATTTTTGAAAGACTTCAAGAGTTTTTAAAATTTTTTTAGATCAATTTATTTATTTATTTATTTTTGAAATTCCGATGGCGAGCTCAAAGCCCATTATCCTCACATTAATTTTTAATTTTAATTTTTTATTTTTAACTTCATGATTAACGAAGTATTTTTTAATAATATTGTAATTTTTTTTAAAAATAAAATATTATAAAATATTAAAAAAATACATAAAAAAAAAAAAACCAAACCAAAAGTAACTCGCGGTGCCACCCTAGGAGAGAATTGGCGTTCATGATATCCCTGTAGCTTTAACTTTTTCGAAACTAGTATCTTGGCTTACAAAATTTAAGTTATGTTTGGAAGTAAAGATTATCTCATCTCATCATTACATCTTTTTTAAATTTTTATATAAAATATAATAAACAATTCAACTTTTTTAAATTCTAATTTAACTTTTTTAAATTTCAAAACAATAATAATATTAAAAAATAATATTTTAAACTTTTATCTTAATACTATTAATAAAATTTTTGAAAATTTTCATCTTATTTCAACATCCAAACCTAATCAGAATAATCACATATGGTTAGTAATAGTTAAATTGGTCCTAATGTTTTTCTTTAAAATTTATTACAATATTATTAAATTTTAAATTTTCTAATTTTTTATATTTACTATTTTTTAAAACTTTTTTAAGTTTTTATTGATCATGTTTTAAAAGTTTTTTGTTTTTTTACAATTCATGCTACTTTGCATTAATTTTTAAAAACTTTTAAACGTTGATTGCCCATATTATTCCACGTGTCGTTTTCTGACCGGTGCTTAAGTGACAGTCAAAGTCCATGTCACCCTTTCCACAAGGGGAGTACTGGAATCCTTCCCCATTTGAAACTTCACGGCAACCAATGCCTATTCTTGAGCCGTAATGCTACCTTGGATAAAAGTGCCATACAAATTACAATGTTTTGAAAAAGAGTCGGTCGCTCTAGTACTCTACTTACCTTTTGAGTGTTTTTTTGTTTTTGTTTTTGTTTTTATTTTTATTTTTCTATTCAATTTTTTAATATATTTAAATATTTTTAAAAGATAAAAAAATATTTCAATACATTTAAAATCAATTCCTTAATCACTAAGTAAATTTTTTTTTCCTGAACGGTCAAGTAGAGCGATACATCTTGAGAGGCAAAGTAGTTTTTTTCAAAAATTAAAATTTATTATTAAAAAATTAGTACTCTATTTTTTTTTTAAAAAAAATTATGTAGTTCTTACTCACTCTACGATTGCAAATATAATTTCTCATTCTTAAATGAGATGTACCAATTTTAAAAAATTGAAACCATGCACATAGACTTGAAAAGTAATTTTCGCTTAAAACAATTTCTTACAGTTTAGTACTCGTTTCGATAGTGAGATGAGATGACATGATTTTAGATAAGTTAAATAAAATATTGTTAGAATATTATTTTTTAATATTATTATTATTTTGACATTTGAAAATGTTAAATTGTTTATTATATTTTGTATAAGAATTTGAGAAAATTGTAATGATGAGATGAGATGAAATGAGATATGATAAATTGAGAGTATTTTTGTATTAAAACGGAGCCTTAGTTAACAACCATTTGTATCCGCGTGCGTGCATATATCTTTGTGAGTGGGTGCGCATCTTTGCTCACAAATCAAAATAAAGAAATAATCTTGAGTAAGTCATCTGGTAAACCATGAAAGCCAGTGCTGGATCAAGTCTTGTATGTGAACCCTTAAATGTAAGAATGATAAACACCTCATGTTATGGGTTAATTTTGATTGATGCAAACAGAGAGATTCTGGTGGAGTACTAGTACTATACTGTACTCCCATGGATGAATATATGGTTGCATGTGAAGATGGAGATGGAGTACGTAGCTGCATACAGATCAAAAGCACAAGAAATTTATATAATTTTCCCATTTATTTATGAATTTTCCATATGTAGTAATTCATTATTATTTGTTACATAGTTGATTATTATTATAATTATTATAAAGAGCAGATCAGAACGCATGCAATATGCATGCATGCATAATTCTTGGTCTCATCTCATGATCAAGTACTTCAAGGGCAGAAAGTGATAACGTAATTAGGTGCACCGGAGCAGGTGAAGGTGCTGTTCACATCATCATAAGCGTAGCTATAAGCTTGAGGGCACTGGTTCTCGAAGATCAAGGAATAGTTCGTGGGAGGACATGTTTCTGGAGTACTGAAATTGCCAGTGCAGCAATATTGTGGCTGATTGAACGCTGTGCATGCGCTCTTGCATGCAATCACGCTCCCATCTGCAGCTTTCAGTTGTAGCTCTGCTGGGCAAACTGCATTCACATTGGTCGGGCAACTCGAGGTCTGGCAATCACCGCTCCCGCCTTCTGTGCTCACTGAAACAGGTAGGTTGAAGCCGTCAACAAGGCTGATATCGTAAAAGTCTTGCCCACCATTCTCTACTATGTTTATTTCTACCAAAGATGCCGGCGGGACAGCACCATTGCCATTGCATGCAACCTGGCCAGAGGCACAATCTGCAGTAGTGCAAGAGAACCTTTCCGAGGTGTCTGTGGAGCAACCAGTTCTTGCCCAAAATTGGCCTTTCCAGGGAGCTTGGGCATCTAGTGATGTGGATGCTTTGGATGCTAACTCAAATCCGGTTGTTGATAGTTGAGGTTTTTGATCAGCGGTTAGGGTTCCCGGCCAGATGGTATTGGGACAGTTGTTTGTGAAAGTTATTCTAGCAGATTGAGCACCTGCAATAATCATAATATATATGCACCATCAAACAAAATAATTCATTGTCACCATGCATATATGTCGAAAATGAAAGCCACATATATATCCATCTCTGCATGCAAATGAATTCGATCGTAAATCATACATGCATGCTTATCACCATGATACATGTGTATATATGACATAGTACTTATGTAAACCTCCAATTTTGGTAAGCATGTAATTTTATGATAGGATAAGTGTACCACATGCGTGTTCTCCGACAGTAACTAATACTTATTCATAAGTCTAGGAGAATCATATATACGAGAGAGTGATTCTTCAATAGAAGAAAATAAATAAATTAAAATGTGATCATACATATATCTAAAATACATATACATATATATATATATTTATATTTATATATAATCCATTTTCCAATAGTTAAAGCGTTGAAGAAATTTATCATGAGACATACCAGAGAGAAAAAAGAAGGCCAATGCAAGGCAGGAGATCATGAGTGAAAGGGTCTTCATCATTGATGGATAGATAGGCGAAGTAATTTGATGAACTCAATGTATATAATATGCAGAACTGGGCCGGTGTGGTAGTTCTACTGCTACGTACGTTGGTGCTATATATACACTCATATATAGGGAGGCTCGCTCATTCACGGAAGATCAGTTTTCCTCGTTTAGGCACCACAAGACCGAAAAGTATAAGGTCACGACTATCTGACAAGAACTGAAATAGACATTCGTCCCTAACAAATTCAAGTTTTTCAACGTTTTTAGTGTTATGGTTCGCCACGTCTAATTAATTTTCAATGTATACCGAATTTTGTAAAGATCATGATCACTTTATTCGATCGTCCTTAACAAATTGTTTGCCAATGTTTTAGTTTTATAGTTCACCGCGTGTCAAATTGTTTATACCACCAACAAGTGGTAATTTTTTGGCACTCTAGTTGGTTGCACCCGAAGGTTTCGGCACTTTCCCTTAACTAACCTCTAATGTTTCATGAACTTGATCATGATCATGATCAATATTAATTTTGCACATTACAAGCCTGTCAAATGTTAATAATTAACTAACAATTTAAAGTTTAGAAATCATTAATTAACTGATTTTGGCATTGGTGCACAGTGAGCGCAATCTACAGTTTCATCTGGTAGATAGAGGAGGCAGTGTAGCCACATTGGGATATGCTCATGTAGATTTTGTGGTGTTCTTACTTTGGTAGAGAATATTTATTGTTAGTCTTCGTGTGTATTTAGAAGCCGTTGTTCAAGTAAGCAGCCTTTATAGTGGTGCATTGCCTTTGTGTGAAGAGGTTGAATTTTTTCATTAGGACCAAGCTTGTGATTTGGTTAAATTGTCTATGGAATTGAAGACTTTTGGGGTGAAAATTGAGTTCTTTAAGGATAGACGTTGTGTTCGAGGTTTGTAATTCCCTTTGGAGATTTGTTAGAGGGGGTCGGTTCTTTGGATAATGGATTTTTTTTTTTTTTTAGGCTTGACGGAATTTAAGCAAAGGTGGAGATTTGTTGAGTTTGACTTGATTTCTTGTTGAAAATGTCATTCCAGAGGCTTGGCTCAACTGTGGCTTGACCTTGGCCTGACACTTCGCTCGATAGTCCACTCGATCTAGGCTTTAAACAGAGAGTTCGCGCAACACCCGTTCGACAGTCAGCTTGAGTGGGAGGCCAACCTGTGGGTTTGCTTGACACTCACTTGACAATTAGCTTGAGCGAGTGTCTGTCCTAAACATCTGCTCGACACCGCTTGACATGTCGCTTGAGTGAATGCTTAGTTTTAGGACTTCTTGCACTGTGAACTATGTATATACATGCTTTTCTTCATGTATTTGATACTCATCAGCACCGTATACTATAGAGTGAGAGAGAATCTTTTTGTAAAGAATCCTCAAAGTTCATTCGGTGCATTGGAGCTTTGAGATTGACGATTTTGTGATTAATCTATTGTACTTCACCTTTGTTGATAGTGAATTCATTGAGACCGATCCGGCTAGTAGACGTAACCTCACATTGAGCCTAAGCACTTAAATCTTGGTGTTCTCTGTGTGTGTTGTTATTTCTTTTCTTTGCTTCCACTCTTCTACTTCAAATTAGTCTTTTGATAACCGGTTATTCCCAACATGAGTAGCTGAATTTCTGTTGATCATTAACTTCAAAAGAGTTCAATGTTTGTTAAATGTGATAGATATGGTTATTCCCAACATGAGTAGCTGAATTTCTGTTGATCATTAACTTCAAAAGAGTTCAATGTTTGTTAAATGTGATAGATATGATGTTTCCCATTATCACCTTACGTGACTTTCTACCGCCGACGCTGAAGTAATTTCAACATGAGCGAAGTGTAAGCAATATTTTTTTTTTCAAACCTCTTGACAATTCAAGATATTTTGTCAAATAAAGGAGTTAAATGGATATATGGACCGCAATATATCTAGCCGATGAAAAAACCTTTTGACAATTCAAGATATTTTGTCAAATAAAGGAACTAATTAATGGATATGTGGACCGCTATATATCTAGCCGATTGGGGTGTAGATTCAGATACCGACTTGGGTATTCGACAATAATCCGATCCATATCTGAATTTTGAAAGCCAGGCGGCTATCTCCCTGGATAAATCTAGCCAAAACCCGAGCAGATGATTGGATTAAAATCTGGATATCTGGATTTATTACATTTGTTTTTTTTTACTTTTTTTAAAAAAGTCCTTTTAACACTTTTTGCAAGGTTTTTATTTTTATTTTTATTTTTTTATTTTTATAGGACTCTATGTTTATTATTTTTTATATAATGAATATTATTATAGACATTTTAAAAACTTTTTATTGCCAATCAAATTTTTATAAAAAAAAAAAATTGATATCATAATTAATACATACAACACATGACTGCATACATCATATATGGAATTAGATTGCATCCACAAACAGTTGAATATGCATGGTTAATCTCCAACCACCATGCAGCACTAGTGTTCTTTTTCGGTGGAAATTAATAAAAAGAGATATTGGAGGATTTATCTCATTTCTTTGTCGATCGGCAATATCATATAGTGAACATGCAACTTCGGGAGTGCCTAAAAATTCATTTTTCTCAAAGATTTGGTCCTCTCAAAGGCAGCAGTGAGAAAAAAACATTTTTCTTTTCTCAATATATTTATTGTCGCAAATGTTATCCATAAGAACGTCAATAATCACTGTAACAAAAGAATCGGGTTAAAAAATGGATCTGTTACCGGATCCAGATAGATAATTATCCAGATCCACCTAAATTTTTGGGTTCTAGACCGGATCCAAAAAAAAAAAAATTTCGGTCTGGATGGACACTCCTACTAGCAGAGGTGTATCCAACAACAAGGGGCGGTGCTTGAGTTGAATAATGTGGATTTTACTTTTTAGATTAAAATGAAACCAAGATGAATGGATGGTGACATATATGGAGCCATGTCCCCCCGCCCCTGCCATTCTTTGTTGGACCTAATTACTTACATATTATTTCTCAAAAGATGTAATTCATTATTGTTTGAATAAATGAGTTAATTAATTCATTAAATCAATAGAGTACTCTAAATTTTCTGTTCCAATTTTTTATTTGTCAACTAATATATATATATAGATGAATTATATACGTAGAAGCATCCAAATTAGCAAAATAGAGAGAAATGAATTTACATGAAATTCCCTACACGGCAACAATAAATAAAACAAAAGTGACAAGGACATACAAAGAGAGGTACAAGCTGTGAATATACATGTGTTTGATGCCCTTATTAATTAAAAGTATTACTTAGAACATGATTTATGTATATAAATATTAACTTTCAATGATATGGCGCCGTTACGTATAGATACGAGGAAAGTTCTACATATGATCTGTGGTAGAATACGATGACAGTTGATCTACGTACACTATAATACTATTTGATTGACAACTTTATTCTTCTCATGATATCTATATCAAGAATAATGCTACGATTCTTCCTCAATTTATCTTTTCATTTTGACCGCTCATTAATATTTTTTTAAAGTTTTTTTCTTTAATAGTTAAGGAAGTGACTGTATTTTTATTTTTTTAAAAGTTTTTTAAAAATGTTTAAACTTTTTTAAAAGATGTTTAAAAAAAGGTGCAATTTACACTAAGCGGCACAAAAAGTGGGCACTTGCAGGCGGCAGAATAGCACCAATACTCTTTGTATCAATTAATAGTTGTCTCCTGCCGGGAGCACTTGAGCAGGTGGTCAAATTGGTTATACAGTTCAGATTAGAAGAGATGAGATGAGATGTTTAATATTTTTTTTTAGAATTTCTAATTTTTAATTATTTATTATATTTAATGTGAGAATTTAAAAAAGTTATAATCATGATAATATGAGATGAGATGAGATAATTTGATTTCGTATAACCAAACCAGTCCTAAATTATCGTAAAAATTTACAGCCAAATGTTTAAACGGGAAATCTCTAAATGAAAGGCCTTTTTTCTTTTTCTTTTTTAATGATTAAAAATCCTTATAAGGACTTCTAACGTTGTCATAATTTGGTGTGTAGAGAATTAATTAGATATGGAATTAAAAACGACAAATAATAATGGTTTAGACCGGAAGACGGCACATGAACACCGTGAAAATTTTAATGTCCCGTGTGGCTGATCTCTCGTACACTCTCGATACAATATTAATTTGCATGATCTGATAGATCTGGATTATTAATGGCCAATCGATAATCCTAAATATGTACTGATGCAGAATGCTTTGTGGAGACTTGATTCAGATGATCCCTACCATAAATTTAAAATAAAAACAAATAGTCCTACAAATAAGAGAAATTTGAGAATTGTATCTGCAAGCCCTTCATTAAATAAAAAAAAAATTTTAATAAGGACATTATTATAATTTTGAAAAAAATTAAAAAAAAAATTAATTAGACTTATAATGCAGTCTCCAAATAAAAAATACTGTACATAGCATTGCTCTACAAATAAACTTCACATTTCCATTAAATATTCAGTCCACTCAGATAATTATAAATCCGATACTTTCTTATCATATATGTCTATTTTTTTTTTCCTTTTCCATATTTTTATTTTTTAATTGATTTTTTTCCCTAGCCTTTTCCATATTTAGGAAATACAAAAAAGTAAATTTTATAAGTCTTTGTTCTTATAATGGGATCACGTGTAAACATAATTCAATGTGATTAATGCATTTAGACGATTGAATAAATAAATATTATATTTATTTAAGTGAATTTTTATGATTATTAGTAAAAGACAATTTAGAACTGTTAAAAGACACAGAAGTACGAGGAGATAATGATGAGTTTTGTTATGTATAAGTAAATTTGTATACCAATCTGCGTATTAATGCTGTTGCCTTCATATTTTAAATTTAAATTAATACTGTTTTCAATAAAATCTACTTTCTGACCAGTTATATTGAATGGGTATGTATATTAGTGTGCAAAATCACTTACAACTAAATTTTTCGGATAATGAAAATTCTATACACCATATTACCATCTCACTAAGTATGATGTGGTATATTTATCACCATTAAATGATCATTTATTACATGTTTCTTTATCATCTAATGATGGTTAATGTACCACATACTATTTAATATGATCAAAATAAGATTAGAGTGTGGTGTATAGTATTACTCTTTCAGATAATGAGAGTTCATACTTTGCTGTAAACGTGTCCGGCTTACGTTGCTTGCCGTTTCCTACCATTTCTATGCCCATGCTTCCTGTGTCCTACCAAATCACTTTATTTCGTTGTGAATTTTATAAATAATTTAATTTAACCCAAAAATAAAAACTGTGTCCGCAACCTATAGTTATTATTATTTATTATCATATTTAAAAAAAAAAAAATTCGAGAAGTAATAGGTAGTTAAAATGGATAAAAAATGATGATCCTTAAAAAAGAAAAGGGGCGTAAGCTACGGTAGTACGAGGAATAACGGAGTCGTAGGCTGTACCGTCGGAGTCCTGCTTCTCGTTTAACGGGGGCTTGGAAATTTGTATTGCTCATTTTACGAGCTTGACCGCCTGAGGAGTGAGAGGATTTAACCATGGTTGAAAATGAACAGCTCCGGTTGAACTCTGGTTAATGATTGTCTTCTGGATCCTTTAAAAGGTGCCTCGCCCTCGTTCATTTTCTCCCCACCATCACCTTCTCATTTTCTCTTCCTCCATCAAATCCTGCAACTTTCACGTTCACAACCCTCCCTTTGTATCTCATTCACCTTTTCTTTCAATCTTCCTCTTCTGCCATTTCGTTTCGAGCTTCTAGTATCTGGTCTCTCTCTCTCTCTCTCTCTCTCTCTCCTTTTTTTGATCTTCAACCATGCAAACACGTACGGCTAGCTTTAAGCCAAATTTGTAGAGAAGAAAAATACCAAAGCTTTTTTCTAGGGGAAGTTTTCAAACCTCAAACATGCTTTCGATCCGATGAATCCGAGAGATTATAATCCCGCTGAAACATGTTGAGAACCATGAAGTAAATGTTGCCCTGAACTGGTTTGTCTTATTTTATTTCTTCCTCATGTCATGTGCAGAGAAAAGAGATGGCGGAGAACGAAGAGTTCAGTTTCGAGCTGCCGAAGATAGAGACGCAGAAGAAGCAGAACGAGATCTGCCACGATGACAGCACGCATCCAGTCAGGGCTCAGACCATCGACGAGCTCCACTCTCTCCAGAAGAAGAAATCGTCACCCACCACACCTATTAAGGGAACCCAAGGCTCCTTCTCCACCATCTCCGATGACGAGCGCCAGAAACAGCAGCTCCAGTCCATCAGGTTACAAACATGAACTCGCCGATCATGATTAATGCCTCGTATTATATATGATCACTAAGTAAATTAGCCCAAAATATAAATGCATGCCGTTATTAATCATGAATTATGAATTTTATCGTGACTATAAAATAAATTAATAATAAAAAGTTCACGAAGGGGAAAGAGAAAAATCGTGAAAGCAACTGGGATACGCCCCGCCCTTTGTTTTTTAACACTAAACATGAACACACCTATAAAAGGAATACAATTTTAACTTAGATCTAATTTATATTAAAAAAAATTCTATACTCTCGCGAATTATGAAAACACATCAAATTTTAAATTTTGTATGATTTTTTTTCTTTAATCAGACATTTCTCCTAATTATTATGCTATATTTTGCGGAAGAAGGAAAATCTTGAGTACGTTCAGAATTGACAATGGGACTTTGCCTGTTTTGGTAACCTTATTACGTTTGTTGTTGTTTAAAACAGTGCATCTTTGGCGTCACTGACGAGAGAAACTGGACCAAAGTTGGTGAAAGGAGACCCGACACGGAAGACACAAACACCAAGGGGCATACCACATGATCACCATTTCACACCGACCATTAACGTTAGTGACAGTTCCTTGAAGTTCACACATGTCCTCTACAACCTCTCTCCCGCAGGTATACGTCGCCTTTTTGCTTCCATGCTCTAGCACTACGTGTGTTTCTATATATATTTTCCATCTAATAATTATAGAATTTGAGAAATACTGATCTTCATCTAAGCTTTATCATACCCAATTGAACCTCATGTTATGCGCCGCACATTTGAGCGATTACTATTTAAATGGATAGAACCTAAAAAGTCATTTAAAAGCTAGCTTTTGGGACTTGGGGTTTGGTGCAGAGCTATATGAACAGGCCATAAAGTATGAGAAAGGGTCGTTCATCACAGAGACGGGCGCCTTAGCAACCCTTTCTGGAGCCAAGACCGGTCGTTCTCCCCGAGATAAGCGTGTTGTAAAGGATGAGACTACTGCGGATGAGCTTTGGTGGGGAAAGTAAGTGCCCCCGGCGCCCAATCCATTATCCATGGTCTTTTTCTCCAATCCTTGTCTGCAATTTTAGAGCTTTTATCTTCTATTGACATCTACAATATTTTATTTACTTGTCTATGACAGGGGTTCACCCAACATTGAAATGGACGCGGAAACTTTCTTGGTCAACAGAGAAAGAGCTGTTGATTACTTGAACTCTTTGGACAAGGTTGTCTTCTAATTATTTAGTATCTTAACTTTTATTTACTTTGCTATTGCCTATTTTTTCTTTTTTGTTCTTCAGTGTTTATATATTTTTTAGATTGTATCATTTTTCTCCTAATCAGTTTTTATTACAGAAAAATGTACTTACTCTAAGAATAAATGGACCTTCCTTCATGGGGTGCAAAAGAAAATATAAAACATAAAGTTGTGGTCTTTGAAGCTTTTCCCTTTTAGGCACGGTGATGTCGATGCTGGTATCTATTTTGTCGTTTTTTTCTCCAGTTGACCAAACGGACCCTGATCCATTTGAGGACTGCAACTTTATCCTTAAGATATTATTTATTTGTCAGCATTTTGGCGGTGCTCTTTGTTTATTGTACTTTATGTGTCATTCAACCTCACAAATCAGCAACTGTAACCCAGTGAATTATGCAGAACATATCTAAGTTTATAACTAATAATTCGATGAATTTGGACGTTAGGACTTTCAGCTATTAATTACTAGGTGGGTTGCTCATCTGTAGGAATCTCTGTCCTCTGTTGTGATAACAGAGTGATCTAAGGTTGTTTGACTTTGAAAGCAAGTATGGAGTAAGAATAAAAGTATTGACAATAGTATGAAATTTCATCTATTTTCAGGTCTTTGTGAATGATCAATTCTTGAACTGGGACCCAGAGAATAGAATTAAAGTCCGGATTGTCTCTGCCAGAGCTTACCATTCCTTGTTCATGCACAACATGTAAGTAGAGCTTATGAATAATTAACCTCTTACAACACTACTTGTTTCTGTCTACAGAGGTCTAAGCCTGCCAGATAAGTCTCCTTTAAAGTTGACACTACGCTAATTTATCCTGTATTGAGTAAATTATCATCCCTATATAGAATTCCATGGAGGAAACTCAGGTGAAATGTGATGGTCTGTTAGCTTAGTGTACAATTCCATAACTGGGTGGGTGGGTGGCAGGTGTATCCGACCCACTCCTGAAGAGCTGGAGGATTTCGGTAATCCGGACTTCACTATATACAATGCTGGGCAGTTCCCATGTAATCGTTACACGCACTACATGACATCCTCTACTAGCATAGATCTTAATCTTGCTAGGAAGGAAATGGTCATCCTTGGCACCCAGTACGCCGGGGAAATGAAGAAGGGTCTGTTCAGTGTTATGCATTATCTCATGCCTAAGCGTGAAATCCTCTCCTTACATTCTGGCAGCAATATGGGGAAAGATGGAGATGTTGCCCTCTTCTTTGGATTGTCAGGTATGGTATCCTCGGAGCAGGGCATGATGTGGCTCTAAATTCTGCTATATTATATGTGCCTTCCAACTCTTATCATGCAAAAAAGAAGAGATTTGGCTTGCTTACTTTGCAGACTCTTTTTTGTCACTCACGAATTCTGCTTTTAAATGTCTTTATATTAGGTACTGGGAAAACAACTCTGTCTACAGATCACAATAGATACCTGATTGGAGATGATGAACACTGTTGGAGTGGCAGTGGTGTGTCAAATATAGAAGGTGGTTGCTATGCTAAGTGCGTTGACCTCTCCAGGGAGAAGGAGCCTGATATCTGGAATGCCATTAAATTTGGGACTGGTAATGGATAAAGTTAAAGATACCAAAAGGATCGAAGTGCTTACTAATTCTTTGAATTTTCCTTTGTTTGGGTATGTCATC
>QEOT01008002.1:0-58694 GCA_003123785.1 Pterocarya stenoptera
TTTTATAGTCATCAACTTTTAATTGGGTGAAATTATGCAATTTTGGCTACCATACCGAGAACGACAATTTTTTGTTGCCAAGTAATAAGTAGTTGTATTGATAAAGATAGGCATAGCCCAAGTACACCGGAGGTATACATATGAGGATACCAAATTAAGAACTAGAAACTGTTACAAGAAAGTTATGGAAGCTGAGACCATTTAACTCTAAAGCAATGGCCCACATAAATAAAGTCTTCCAAAAAAATCTCCTAAAATCCTCCGAGGGACGTTCATGATCCTCAAAAAGTCTATCATTTTGTTCTCTTCAAATACATCAGAAAATACAAATAGGAGCTATCTTCCACACTACTGCAATCTGTGATGTCCCTGCGATCCCTCTCCAGCTAGCTAGTAGTTCCACCACCCTTCCTGGCATTATCCATGCTAGTGCCATACTGCCGAAGAAGTAATTCCATATGTCCCTTGCAAAATCACATTGTAGTAGTAAATTATGGTCTACTGATTCCCCACTATTTCTGCACATACAACACCAGTCCATAATTATAATTCCCCTCCTTCTTAGATGATCAATGGTTAGGATGTTCCCTAGAGCTGCTGTCCAAATAAAGAATACAGCCTTGGGAGGTGCTTTATTCCTCCATATGTTCTTCCACGGACAATTGGGCCTAGTTTGAGAGGAAAGTATATCAGAAAAAGAGCGAACCGAGAATTTCCTTTTCTTAGAAGGTCTCCATTCCATCGTGTCTTCAGCTGGAACCCCAACAATGATGTTATACAGCAGGTTGAAGAACTCCTCCAGCACACTCACTTCCCAATCTTGTGCCTCCCTAGTGAGGTTGATATTCCACACCTGTGAACCCTGAAAAATTTATTGTTTAGACATAAATCATCATGCAAATTCAACTTAGGAGCCAATCCATTCAATTAAAATGCAGGCTGACCTGTTGATTATATTCGTTCTAGATATGAAACTGATTTTCCTAATTTTTCTGAGACTAGCCTTAACCTTTTCTTCCCACTCCTTTTGTTTGTAACTGCTGTATGCAGGATAATATGAAATTAATGGATGATATGGCTGCTCTAAGACCAACTATCTTCTGCAGTGTCCCTAGGCTGTATAACAGAGTATATGCTGGGTAAAATCGATGCCTGTTGCTTTGGAAATTTGTTTTTTACAATCTGTTAACACACTTTCTCACTCATTCAGTTGGATGCTTTGATGTGCAGCATTACAAATGCTGTAAAGACATCCAGTGGGCTACGGCAGAGGCTATTTAATGCTGCATACAATGCTAAGAAGCATGCAATATTGAGTGGTAAAGTATATTATCAATTAGACCTATGTATCTTTGTAGCATAAGATTCATTGCTGTTTTCAGACTTTCTAGTTTGTTTTTTTGTTTGACAAATTGAATTCCTTTGTCAACTTTACTTATCCAAAAAAAAAAAAAAAAAATCCTTTGTCAACTTTTTTTTGCTTGCATTGAACTAGATCTGCAATGTTTTGGCATTCCTCAATTTCATATAGCTTCTTTATCCTACAATTTTCTCTGAAACAAGTTTTAGCTGCCACCATGTAGACACACAATAGAATCTCTGTTAAGGTCATCCGCTAGAACATTGATTTTCACTCAGGAAACAAAGATCATAGTAATATCTAATGACATACGAGTTTTTCAAATCTATTAAAACATTCTCTGCAATAAACAAACTTTAAAGTTGCATTGTTCTTTCATGAGTGCCTTGGTGTCAGCCACAGTGGATGAACCTGGTCATTTGTTTCTTCACCATTTTTTCACACAGAAATTTTATACCCTTTTGGTGTCTATTGATGGTGATATATATGGTTATTTCAGGAAAGAACCCTTCTTCCATGTGGGACAAGTTGGTATTCAATAAGATAAGGGAAAAGCTTGGAGGACGAGTTCGTTTTATGGTATCAGGTGCCTCACCCTTGTCTCCTGATATCATGGAATTTTTAAAGATGTAAGTTTTTTAATGGTGTATTGAATACCAAGTGCATTTGTGTTTTCTACCATCCCCCTCACTGGTGCAAAAGATAAAAATAAAAATGAGGCTCAATATTATGTTATACTTTGCAGCTGCTTTGGTGGTCAAGTAACTGAAGGATATGGCATGACTGAAACTTCTTGTGTCATAAGTGCCATTGAGGAGGGTGACAGTCTATCTGGCCATGTTGGCGCCCCTAATCCGGCCTGTGGTGAGTTATTGACATGAGTTTCACATAATTTGAAATTTCTTATCCTTTAGTATATCAGCAAGAAATTCTATCAGCGTAGGATGTACCTACCTTTTACACATTATAAAGAGCCAGTCATTTGAGAAGCTGGCACAAAAGTGGATGCATAAACAAGCATCATTGAGGGCTTCATAAGAATATTCTCTTTGTTAAAGATTTTTTTTTTTTTGTCTGTCTGGGAACCTCTCCAAGGTAAGGCCCTTCGGACCCACTCCTGCAGAGTAAACCTCGGTCCCGTGCACCGTACCCTCGGAAGTTTCCCTACATGGAATTGGTTAAATCATTGTCTTTTCACCAGGGGGTGTGGCCCCTAGAGATTGTTTGCACCCAAGGGGATTTGAACCTTGGACCTGGGGAGCATACCCCTTAGCCCAAGACCTGGTGTGGCCCCTATTCTCTTTGTTAAAGATATCACATCTATTTTCACTCACAGAAGGTTTTGGCTTGAGACTTGTGCAACATTAAGCTTTCCATTGTTGCTGGTTGGGTTTGGTCTTGGGTTTTTCTCATAGGAGGTTCAATTGTTCAAGCCAGGCTGACTTTTTTAATTGCATTTGATCATTCCAGCTGGTGGTGATCAGAGTTATGTAGACAAGAGAGGTTAATTATTTAAAACTAGTTCAATTACTGGTTCTGACATATATACATCTGTTTTTGGTTTCTGTGTGTGTGTATGTGGGGTCTGTTGATGTTTTTTAGGGCATATTAGCCGTCTCTCTCTGTCTTTGTCTCTGTCTCTCTCTCTATATATATATATGTTTCTTGACGTATCTTCCTATCCTTATTGGCCACTAGTCATTTCAATGTCAGCATATTCAAATGATCTGTGTAGCACACTAGGCAAGTAAGGCATTAGAATTCATCACAGCAGGTTAGAGATCTTCTGAGGATGTCATGTTAGAACTGACAAGATGTATATGCAAAAGGCTGAACCATTCTAATTTTTAAGTTGTAAAAACGTGAAGCTAACTAAAAACCTTGCAAGGATGTGAACAGTGAATACATGTCATATATACCTAGTGGATATTGAAGGTTTTACTGCTTTGTTAATCTTCTTTATTAAGCTAACCTCCCACCTGAACCAGTCTTAAGACTACCAAGCCCTCTCAAAAAATTGGGGCCTCTTGACTCGGGATTTCCTTTTTGCCTTTTGTCATGTCTTGCTTTTACTTTGGGCTAAGAATCTAAGATGTTATGTCATCTTGCCTGTTTCAGAACTAAAGCTTGAGGATGTCCCAGAAATGAACTACACATCTGACGATAAGCCACATCCCCGTGGTGAAATCTGCGTTAGGGGTCCTATTGTTTTCCAATGTTATTACAAAGATGAAGTGCAGACGTATGGAACTTATGTATTTACTGGTTCTTTTGGGAATTATTACATCCATCAAATACCAATGCATCTAATGGTTTATTCAAATTGCATAGGAAAGAAGTGATTGATGAAGATGGATGGCTTCATACTGGAGACATAGGGCTGTGGTTACCTGGTGGTCGTTTAAAAATTATTGATAGGTAAGATCATACCATCCTCAATATTTGGCCTTACTCAAGTCAGGACTAGGGAAACTATGCCATGTTTTTCATCTTCCTAATTGTGATAAGTAGTGTATTTTTTTTTTTTTTGTGTGATACGCTTGATATACATTGTTGGCCTCTTCCTACGAACATATATTTTGCAGTTGATGAAACTNTTTTTTTTTTTTTTTTTTTTTTTTTTTTTTTTTTGGGGGGGGGGGGGGGGGAAGGGGCTATTATGTTGTACTCTTAACATGTGTTGTATTCCTACTCCTTAGAAGAAGCTTTTGAAAGGATGGTTCTCCACCAGCATATACATTGGAATTTAAGCTTGCAAGGGGACTTCTGGTAGATTGAGTTCATTAGCTTCAAATAACTTGGTCGGAAAAAGAAAAGAAAAGAATAAACCCCAAGTGGTGAAGGCCTTGGTCTTGGGGTATCACTCCCTTCAAGGTCCAAGGTTTAACACCTTATGAGTGCAAGCAATCCTTTAGGGCCACACTTACTGGTGAAAAGCTAGAGATTTAACCAGTTTTATGTAGCGAAACTTCTGAGGGTGCAGTGCATGGGACCGAGATTTATTCTACAAGGGTGGGTCCAAAGGGTCCTGCCTTGGAGAGGTTCCCCGACATTAAAAAAAAAAAAACAGAGAAAGTGTTAAGAGGACATGTTTGTAATTAGTATAAATGTGTGAGGGTATAGTGTCAATTGTATGTAGTGTATATATATGTTTGTACATCAATATGAAATGAATAAGATCTTTCCTATATGTATCTACATGGAATCTGAGAGTAGTGTACGTTGATAGCTTTCAGTAGTGTATGCTGGTTCACACCCAAATCGATACGGTGGTTCCCTTTGTTGTCGGCGACTGAAAGTGTTTGTAGCGGTTTCCGGCCACTTTTCGGCGTCTTCTATGGTACTAGGCACCAGGGATGGACTTGCTGGCCTTGTCTGTGGTTACCGGCATCATCGTCCCCGCTGGGAAGGGCCTCTGTCGCCGGCAAAAGGTTGAATCCCAGAGTGTTTGGTTGCAGGTATAAGCTATCCAATCCTTGAGTTTGAAATAGCCAAAACCTGGAGTGAGAGTGTATTCCTATCCTGAATAACACCTATTTGGTAACACGTATACAGTATTCTTATCCTTGTTTAGGATAGCTTATTCCTGTTTCAGCTTAGTTTTAAACCGGTACCGGTCTAGACCCGAAACACAGTCGATACAGACCCGAAACAACCCAATTCAGACCCGAAACAGGCCGGTTCATACCGGTTCAGCCTGATACAGACCCGAAACATCCCCATTCAGATCCAAAACAGACCGATTCAGGCTGATACAAACCGATACAAGATCGAAATTGTGGTATTCGAGTTGCTTTTTGGGTACTTGGGCTAAGTATCTACATTTTCAGATTGTGTTTCTCGGATTTTTCAAGTTGAATTGTGTTTTTTCTCAGATATTGTGGAGTTTCTTAGATATGACAACTAAATTTGAGTCACAGTTATATGATGCGGTTACCTCTTATGTTGCTCTTGGTGGGTATGGAAGTCGAGGTGGTAGAGATGCACGTGGGGGACGTGATGCCAAAGATAATCGCACTCGAGGTCGAGAACCTCGTAAGTGCACCCATTGTGGTCATACTAATCATTCAGTGGACTATTGTTGGGATCTACATGGTAGATCATCTGAGTCTGCTAATTAGGCCATTTGCCAAGATGCTACATCACAGTCAACTAGCTCTAACTCAGGTATGATTAGTATATCGAAGGATGAGTATGAGTGGCTTTTGGGTCGCACATNACTTGCTGGCCTTGTCTGTGGTTACCGGCATCATCGTCCCCGCTGGGAAGGGCCTCTGTCGCCGGCAAAAGGTTGAATCCCAGAGTGTTTGGTTGCAGGTATAAGCTATCCAATCCTTGAGTTTGAAATAGCCAAAACCTGGAGTGAGAGTGTATTCCTATCCTGAATAACACCTATTTGGTAACACGTATACAGTATTCTTATCCTTGTTTAGGATAGCTTATTCCTGTTTCAGCTTAGTTTTAAACTGGTACCGGTCTAGACCCGAAACACAGTCGATACAGACCCGAAACAACCCAATTCAGACCCGAAACAGGCCGGTTCATACCGGTTCAGCCTGATACAGACCCGAAACATCCCCATTCAGATCCAAAACAGACCGATTCAGGCTGATACAAACCGATACAAGATCGAAATTGTGGTATTCGAGTTGCTTTTTGGGTACTTGGGCTAAGTATCTACATTTTCAGATTGTGTTTCTCGGATTTTTCAAGTTGAATTGTGTTTTTTCTCAAATATTGTGGAGTTTCTTAGATATGACAACTAAATTTGAGTCACAGTTATATGATGCGGTTACCTCTTATGTTGCTCCTGGTGGGTATGGAAGTCGAGGTGGTAGAGATGCACGTGGGGGATGTGATGCCAAAGATAATCGCACTCGAGGTCGAGAACCTCGTTAGTGCACCCATTGTGGTCATACTAATCATTCAGTGGACTATTGTTGGGATCTACATGGTAGATCATCTGAGTCTGCTAATTAGGCCATTTGCCAAGATGCTACATCACAGTCAACTAGCTCTAACTCAGGTATGATTAGTATATCGAAGGATGAGTATGAGTGGCTTTTGGGTCGCACACGGGCTTCATCCTCCACAGCTACTCTTACCCACTCAGGTATAGCATCCACATGTTTTGCCTCGTCCACTCAAGATCTGTGGATCATTGATTCAAGAGCTAATAAACATCTGACTGGTTTGTCCTTTGTCTTATCTAAGTTAGATATTGTAACATCTCCAAAAAGTGTTACTCTTGCTAATGGTTCTCTTGCTAAAGTTACAGGCATTGGATCCACTAAGCTGACTGACTCTATATCCTTGTCATCTGTTCTATATGCTCCTAGTTATTTCTTTAGTTTGCTGTCCATCAGTAAAATTACTCAAAGTCTTCAATGTTCAGTAACATTTTATCCCTCTTCATGTGTCTTTCAGGATCTCAAGACGGGAAACAAGATGGGTACGGGGCATGAAGTTGATGGCCTGTATTATCTTGATGTTAAATAATCACCCACTCGAGCCCTTACATCCACATCATCTGCTTATGAATGGCATTGTCGTCTTGGTCATTCCTCTTTTTCCCTTTTAAAGCGTCAGGTTAGGAATCTAGGAAATGTGTCTCCCTTTCCTTGTGAAGCATGTCAAATTAGTAAACATTATCGTGTGTCGTTTATACCTCGAGTTGATAAACGAGCCTCGAGTCCTTTTGAATTGGTTCACTCTGACATATGGGGACCAATTAATATTGAATCAAACACATTTTAGTATTTTGTCACATTTATTGATGACTACTCTCGTGTGACTTGTGTTTTTTATGAAGGCAAGATCTGAACTTTTTTTCATATTCAAAGTGTTTTGGAAAGAAATTAAAACTCAATTTAACAAAAGGGTTCAGATTTTGCATTATGATAATGCTGTAGAATATCTATCTAATGCCTTTGCTACTTAAGTATTGTTCATCAAACTTCTTGTTCTTATACACCCCAACAGAATGGGGTGGCTGAACGCAAAAATGGTCATTTGTTAGATGTAACCCGAGCACTTTTGTTGCACATGCATGTTCCTAAACGATTTTGGAGTGATGGTGTTCTTACTGTTTGTCACCTTATTAACCGTATGCCTTCATTAGTTCTCGATGGTTCCTCTCTTTTCTCCATCTTGTTTCCTTCATCTCCACCATTCACCCTTCCTCCAAAAATTTTTGGGTGTGTTTGCTATGCTCATAACCTTGGCCCAAGTTTTGATAAACTTGATCCACATTCTACCAAGTGTTTTTTTGTTGGTTATTCTCGGACTCAAAAAGTATATCGTTGTTATAGTCATGTTCCTAGACACTACTTCATGAGTGCGGATATTACCTTTTTGAGCCCATACCCTATTTCTTTGACATAGCTTCGAGTGTTGAGTATGATCCTCTACCATTACCTAATCTTACACTTTCCCCTCATGTCGCCGGTCCTCCACCTCCATCCCCTCCCGCAGTTCCTTTACAGGTTTACTCGCATCGCTCGTGACTATCGGATTCCATGCCTTCACCAACTGTGTCTCCATCTTTGGATCCTGAGTTACCTAGTACTTCAGACTCTCCACCTATTGCTCTCTGCAAAGGTACTCGATCTTGTGCTACTCAACATCAGATTAATCAATTTGTCTCATATCATGCTTTATCTCCTTCATTTTCATGTTTTACCTCTCAACTTTCAAAACTTTCTGTTCCTAAGACAGTTCAGGATGCTTTATCTGATCTGGGATGGAGGATAGTTATGAAAGATGAAATGGATGCCTTTCACCATAATGATGTTAAGTTTGTGAGAATGGCTGAATCAATTGGCCTTGAGTTCTGTATATTATATATAGATTTTACAAGGATGCTATACATGGAAAGCAAATAAGTTCCCGCATGATTCTAGCCCTATAAATGTAAACTATAATCTGTCAAATAATGTATGCTAACTGTACAGAATAATGAATGGAGAAATAAGGAAACAATTGTGGGCTAAAATAAGGAAAGAATTGTGGACAGCAAAGCTGTCCGTTGACAGCCCCCCTCAAATTGATGCAGGTTGATCAACAAGCATTAATTTTCTACTTAGAAAGCAATGTTGATGACGAGTGAGAGCCTTGGTGAAGATATCAACAATTTGTAGTTTAGTGGAAATATGTGGAAGAGTGATAACATGAGCTTCAAAGGCTTCACAAATAGAGTGACAGTCCACTTCAATATGCTTGGTGCGCTCATGATAGACAGGATTGGCCGTGATCTAAATAACACTTGTATTATCAGCATGTAGAGGTGTAGGATCGGTCTCAGAAAAATCTAGCTCAGCAAGCAAACCTTGAAACCAAATGATTTCCGAACAAGCAAGAGACATTGCCCGGTACTTAGATTCCGTAGATGACTTAGAGACTCTGTCTTGCTTCTTACTCTTCCAGGAGATCAATGCATCACCTAAGAACACACACCAACCAGTGATGGAGCGACGGGTATCTGCACAACCAGCCTAATCAACATCACTATAAGCAGCAAGACGAGTATAATTGCTTGCAGGGAAGAATAAGCCAATGGCAAAAGTGCTTTGAACATAGCATATAATCTTACGGACAACAGCCAAATGAAGACGACGAGGAGTCTGAAGGAACTGCCTGACTTGTTGTATAGCAAAAGAGATGTCCGGTCTAGTAATGGTGAGATAAACAAGGCTACCCATCAACTTCCGGTATAAACTGGGATCAACAAATAAATCATTCTCCTCTTTGCGAAGCTTGACATTTAATTTTATGGGAGTATCAACAGAAGTAGCCTCTTGTAGGCCAGTTGTAGCCACCAAGTCACTAGCATACTTATGTTGATTGAGGGAAATACTAGAGGGACTATGATGCACCTTAAGACCAAGAAAATATGTGAGAGACCCAAGATCTTTCATATGAAAGGACTTTGAGAGATGAGTCTTGAGCTGGCCAAGTAAAGTAGAATCGGAACCAGTGATCACAGCATCATCAACATAAACTAAAAGAACAACAATACCCATGTCTGATTTTTGAAGAAACAAGGAAGTGTCATACTTACTTTGTTTGAATAAAAATTGTAATAAAGTGATGCGGAATTTATCAAACCAGGCCTTCGGAGCCTGTTTGAGACCATAAAGAGAGTGATGAAGCTTACACACGTGTGAAGTCGGAGAGGAAAACAATCCCGGGGGTGGCTTCATATAAATTCACTCTTTTAGATCTCCATGAAGAAAAACATTTTTGACATCTATCTGATGTAGTGGCCAATCACTGGAAGCAACAAGAGCTACCGGATTCCATGCCTTCACCAACTGTGTCTCCATCTTCGGATCCTGAGTTACCTAGTACTTCAGACTCTCCACCTATTGCTCTCCGCAAAGGTACTCGATCTTGTGCTACTCAACATCAGATTAATCAATTTGTCTCATATAATGCCTTATCTCCTTCATTTTCATGTTTTACCTCCCAACTTTCAAAACTTTCTGTTCCTAAGACAGTTTAGGATGCTTTATCTGATCTGGGATGGAGGATAGTTATGAAAGATGAAATGGATGCCTTTCACCATAATGATGTCAAGTTCGTGAGAATGGCCGAATCAATTGGCCTTGAGTTCTGTATATTATATATAGACTTTACAAGGATGCTATACATCGAAAGCAAATAAGTTCCCGCAGATTCTAGCCCTATAAATGTGAACTATAATCTGTCAAATAATGTATGCTAACTATACATAATAATGAATGGAGAAATAAGGAAACAATTGTGGGCTAAAATAAGGAAAGAAGTGTGGACAGCAAAGCTGTCCGTTGACAAATGAGACATGGGATCTTGTTCCACTATCACCTGGTAAGCAACCTGTTGGATGTAAATGAGTATATACAATCAAATTTCATCCTGATGGTTCTACGGAACATTTGAAAGCCCACTTGGTTGCTAAGGGTTACATTCTGACATTGATTACAAGAAGACTTTCTCCCCGTTTGCCAAAATCTCCTCTGTTCGAGTGTTGATCTCTCTTGCTGCTAATTTAGACTGGTCCTTATTTCAGCTGGATGTTAAGAATGCATTTCTGCATGGCGACTTGCATGAAGAAGTTTATATGGAGCAACCACCTGGGTTTGTTACTCAGGGGGAGTATCGAGGTACTGTATGCAAGTTAAAAAAGACATTATATGGTTTGAAACATTCTCCTCGAGCATGGTTTGGGAAGTTTTCTGATGTTGTATTGGCATCTAGTCTCCATAGATGCCAAACAGATCATTTGGTATTTCACCTACATAGTAATGCAGGTCACATTTTGTTGGTTGTATGTGGACGACATTGTAATTACTGGGAGTGACTTTGCTAGAATTGCTAGGCTGAAACAGTGTTTACATGATCAGTTTCAGACAAAAGACTTGGACAAGTTTAGATATTTCCTTGGAATTGAAGTTAGTAGATCTAAAAAGGGTATCAACCTATCTCAGAGGAAATATGTTCTTGATCTTATGGAAGAAACCGGCATGCTGGGTGCACGACCCATTGACACCCATATGGACCTAAATTGTAAATTCTTGAAAGATGAAGGGGAGTTGTTTAGAGATCCAGGTTAGTATCAAAGATTTGTTGAGAAATTAAATTATCTCACTATCACTAGACCAGACATCTCTTATGCAGTGAGTGTACTGAGTCAATTTTTACAAAAGTCTAGGGTCTCACATTGGGATGCAGTAATTCATATTCTTCGTTATCTTAAGTGAGGACCTGGCCTTGGATTACTATATCGACCAAATAGACATCTTGGGGTTGAAGCCTTTTCAGATGCTGATTGGACAGGATCCCCTTCAGATAGAAGATCTACTACTGGACATTGTACCTTTGTAGGAGGTAACTTGGTTACATGGAAGAGTAAGAAATAAGCAGTAGTAGCTCGATTTAGTGCAGAAGCTGAATATAGGGCAATGGCTCACACTACTAGTGAGATGACATGGTTGCAACACTTCCTTCAAGAGATTGGGTTTCCAGCTCCTACCCCTCTTCAGTTATTTTGTGATAATCAAGCCGCAATACATATTACCTCTAATCATGTGTTCCATGAGAGGACTAAACATATAGAGATTGATTGTCACTTCGTTCGAGATAAGATACTAAGTAGTGACATTGCTATATCTTTTGCGAAGTCTGGCTATCAACTCGCAGATGTGTTTACTAAGTCTTTATGTTGGAGTCGGATAAACTTATTTTTTTCAAGCTAGGTTTATATGATNAGCCGCAATACATATTACCTCTAATCATGTGTTCCATGAGAGGACTAAACATATAGAGATTGATTGTCACTTCGTTCGAGATAAGATACTAAGTAGTGACATTGCTTTATCTTTTGTGAAGTCTGGCTATCAACTCACAGATGTGTTTACTAAGTCTTTATGTTGGAGTCGGATAAACTTATTTTTTTCAAGCTAGGTTTATATGATATATATATATATATGCTCCAGCTTGAGGGGGAGTGTTAGAAGACATGTTTGTAATTAGTATAAGTGTGTGAGGGTATAAGTGTCTATTGTATGTGGTATATATGTTTGTACATCAATATGAAATGAATAAGATCTTTCCCTTATGTATCTACAGGAAGAAATTGGTCTCTTCATTCCTTTAACATTCAGCAAGTGCGTGCCCACTAAGAGTTTGTGATGACTCGATATTGTCAAATCTGAGTTAAATATTTCTGGTCCATAAGTGTAGTTCTTTTTCATATATGACTGGCTGGTAGGGTTTTTCTAAACAGCTATTTAGTTGGCATGTAATGCCAAAACATCATTTATAAATCTGGTATCTATAGTTTTGTATTGGCTGTTCACCTCAACGGAGGGAGTTTTGCTCATTGCACAACAAGGCACATGCCCTAGTTTCGGTTGTTTATCCTTTTTCTTCTAAACGTGCACTGGCTTTGCTGAAGCAATGGAAGTGCCTGCAGCCTGTGCACACAAGGTTTTTACCACTAGATGGTTGTATTAATTTCTTAAAATACATTTCGCTGAGCTCATATATGAAGTATGATCCATATTACTGATCTTTAGAAGATGTGAATGCTTACTGTATTTTGCCAATTGATTTAGGAAGAAAAACATTTTCAAGTTGGCACAAGGAGAGTACATTGCTCCAGAGAAAATTGAGAATGTATATGCAAAGTGCAAATTCATTTCCCAGTGCTTTGTGTATGGTAAGAAACTGGTACTTTGCATCTGGCTTCTCTCTCTCTCTCTCTCTCTCTCTCTCACACACACATTTGAGTCACTAACTGCGTATTTGTTGCTCTTGGTAGGTGATAGCCTGAATTCTTCTTTGGTAGCTGTTGTCTGTGTGGACCAAGATGTTTTGAAAGCATGGGCTGCTTCCGAAGGCATTAAGGTTTTCAATTGGTCTTTTTTAATCTGGAAAAAGAGGAGATGATAACCACTACCCACTCATAAAAAAAAGGGAGATAACCTTCATACTTGTGAACTTGATGAATTTGACTTGTTTTCATGTTGCATTTTGAAACGTGCAATCGCTTTATAATGTTATGGTCGATAAGGTACAATCTTCGTGCTAATAAAAATGGTGAAAAATTTAATTCTCTCATATCCTGCATATCTGCATGAAAGGTGCCATGTAGGCTAACATGGTTTGTAAGTGAGAAATCCAATGCATGGCATTGTGCGCTTGCTTGGTTCTACTTCTTATAGATCCAATGAGACAGAAAACATCTGATTGGTTGTTCTCTGTTAGAAAATTTTGGTCTGTGATCTATTTAGGACAAGAGTCCTTGAGAATGAATCAAGGCTGAATTTTTTTTCATTAACGAGATCCAGTCTCTTCTTATAGTAGACGGATCGAGTAATTTTTCTGTTAAAATATCTATAGTTCATAAAACAGCATGTGCCTTCATTTTTCCATCTTAAAGTAATTCTGGGGCTGACTGTTGAGTTGGAAAAAATAGTTTAGAAAAGATTGGAAAAAAGATAAAATGCAAATGCATCTCTTATTTGTGGTTCTCTGACTATGTGTAATGCAGTATCAAGATCTTGGAGAACTTTGCAATGATCCAAGAACAAGGGCTTCCATCTTGGCTGACATGGATGCTGTTGGGAGAGAAGCTCAGGCAAGTTATCTCAGTATTATGCCCACTTTGGCTGTCTAATTTCAACTTCGTTCGATTTCTGCCTAAAATCTTCTCCATGACTTTACAAATTTATTTGCAGCTGAGAGGTTTTGAATTTGTAAAAGCTGTGACTTTAGTGCTTGAACCGTTCACCGAGGAGAACGGCCTGCTTACTCCGACATTTAAGGCAAGTGATCAGTTTGAAGTACCTGAGAACAATTGCATGGTCTGATCAAACATGACTCTTTTGACTATTTTCTTGTATTTCACCAGATCAAGAGACCTCAAGCAAAGGAATACTTTGGAAAAGCAATATCTAACTTGTACGCGGAGCTCTCTACATCAGACCCCTCCCAGAAACCATTGTGAAGTTGAACTTGTAAGAAGCAGAGAACTAAGAACAAGCCAAAGCATTTATGATGCACACATCCTCGACGCGGCAAAATTATTCCTAGTGGTGACTGCTGGCGTTGTTGGAGCTGTCATCAGCTGCAAAGCATCCTGCATCATAATTTTCTCTCAAAATAAAATGATTTAACTAGACATCTACAACCTTTACTGTTATCTAAATGAACTAATTTATTTCTGCACTTATCTGATTGTTTTCTTGGCAAGTAAATCCTTTATTATTGCCAATGGGAACGAAGAGAAGTAAAGGTTCAGAGGTAAAACACTACTAGCAACAGAACAAACTGAACAATCATTTATAAATTATAATGGACAAGTGCTAAACAATAAAATGGCAATTTCAAATTAAAAAAAATAAGAATAATGTTCATTATCTCATCATTTCCTAATATGACGTCAAATAGTTAAAAAATTATTTATAATAATTTGATGTCACGCCAAGAAATAATAAAACTAGAAAAATACTTTAACCACAAAATGGATTATACAAAAATAAACCAACAAACTGATGTAACTTAATTAGATTCTTCAGATTGTAAAGTAACTTTTATTATAAAGTAGATTTAACTGATTCTATAAAGTCATATCAGTTTGTGAGTTTATTTTGTATAATTTCTTTATATTTGTAGTAGTTCTCATAAAATTATGATGGTTAAAATGACAAAATATTAATTTTCTTTTAAATAATTTTGATGGTGGTATCTTCCACACTTGACATTCGCCAGCCATTGATTTTGATAATTATACATCCCTATAAAACTGAAATCATGAGAATGCATATTAAGAAATAGTTCAAGGAAGGAACGTACCAAAAAGCCATATTCGTTCATCTGCCATAATCACATAACGTGCGATGAAGCATTCATTGTGCATCACGAAAAAGTGTTTTTTTGGTGTCAATTTTTTAGAGCTTCCGAAGTCCTCTTTCAAGTAATGTCATGAAAAGGACCTTAGTGCAATCTGACAAAGACCAACATGCACGTGTAGCATAAAAAGAAAGTGGAGGCTCGGTGGACGGGACCAAATTTGTTAGGTCCATGCCCCACATCCGCTGTTAAAAAATGACATAGGATTGGAGTGATGCAATCCAGTGAACAACAGTGTCCCTAAACACTAACTATTATAATTAACGAGTTTAGGGAATTTCGTGGACATGAATGAGTACGAGCGTGGAGGCTTTCCACTTTAGACCATTAATGCGACAAGTCCACTCCATTAAGGTCAATGCCATTTAATTATTATAATTAACGAGTTTAATTATTCTTTGACCCTCGGCGACTAGTGTTAGCGCCACGTGGCGTATCAAAACACGTGTATTCGTCATAGTTTTTCATTTTCCATTTCTAATACCTCAAAATGCGGTGGGGTCCAAACGACATTCCCCAGTTTCAACTTTCAACCTGTGAGCAATTATCGCCTACAGCGACATTCCTCAAGTTCCCAGACGAAAGTGGCCCCAGCAGCGAATTTACGTTTTTGCGCTGCTTCATTGACAGCTGTACATCGCAAAACCCTATCAGGATTCAGGCCGATCAGAGAAAATGAAATTGCACCGATTCTACAATAAGCATCGATGTACTCGAATAAGCCCGTAGCACGCCTACGCCCCCTGCTTCGGGTTGCAAAGGAAATGTTCAAATGGCAGACTCCAAGGCTCCAACAAACAAATACCCCGGGAGAGGGAGAGAGAGAGAGAGTCGTAAGGTTCAACGCCACTTCTCAATCCTCTTTTCTCTTCTCTAAGCAATTTCCCAAGTCTTCTCATTGTATTTTTGGAGTAAACGATTCTTCAATCTTTGATCTGC
The DNA here is from genome assembly GCA_003123785.1 of Pterocarya stenoptera. Lineage (NCBI taxonomy): Eukaryota > Viridiplantae > Streptophyta > Magnoliopsida > Fagales > Juglandaceae > Pterocarya > Pterocarya stenoptera. The sequence goes on from QEOT01008002.1 coordinate 15,695, forward strand.
TTCTCTTCGCTTCTCGGAGACTCAACTTCGAAAGCTGCGACGGAATTCAATTCTCGAAGAAGACTTTGGGAATTGGATTCCAAGGGGTATGTTAGGTTTGTGAACTTACGGTTTATAATTTGATACGCACTGGTCAATCATGCTCTCTAATCACCTGCAAAATGGATTCGAGACCGCGAAGATGGTGTGGTCGCGGCTCCCGAACGCCGAGGAAGGCGACCACGAGGATACAGGGCTCTTGCGTAAGAGCGATGGGAGTGGCGTCGAGAGCCTCGAGTACGAAGTCGTCGAGAATCACGCCTATTGGGAAGAGCAGGTCGGGTTTCTGAGTTAGTTCAAACATTGTGGTCAATTCCTTTTTCCCGAGTTGGATTCTGAGTTCAATTTCTGTGCTTTGAGATCTATAGGAGCAGAGAGGGAAGCTTTTTGTTGGATATTATGTGGTGGTGAAGTGGTTCTTTGCTTTGCTCATTGGCATCGGTGAGCTTAATAAGTTTGTCGTTATATTTACGAGTTAATCTTTGTCTTAATTAGATTAATNAAAAGTGAGGAAGAAACCTTACAGACACACACGCGCACATACACACACATATATATAGAGTAGGTCTGTACATTGGTCCAGTTTATTCCAGACTTTCATTGGTTCTGATAAGATTTGGATTTTTTTTTTCAAATTTTCAACTCTATTTTCCGATTAAGTTGCCAGGTACTTGCATTTGCTCATTCAGCTAATGATATAATGGGTATCTAAATTTGCACTACAAAGATGGAAGCAGATAGGTTTTTCCCCTTTTGGCATTTATGGATGCGAGTGCGGAGTGAAATTTATGCAGTTTGTTTCAATTTTGAGTCATCTTTTTGGCTTTAGATTATTGTGAGGACATCAAAGCCCAATGTATAAGTTCAGTGATTTCAACCTTTTTTACAACTCTAATTTTAATGAAGGGTATTATTACTCTTTACAGTAATTTCAATATTATGTTTGTACATTCACTTTAGAGGACAGGTGTTCATATCTTTGGTGTTTATAATAGATGTTGTTTGGCTATTTATCTTAATTCATTTTTTATCGTTCCAGGTACCGGATTAGCTGCAGTTTTTATTAATCTTTCTGTTGAGAACTTTGCCGGCTGGAAGTTTGCATTGACTTTCGCTATAATACAAAAATCATATGTGGCTGGGTTTATCGTATATGTATTAATCAACTTAGTTTTAGTCTTTTCCTCTGTGTATATCATAACACAGTTTGCACCAGCCGCAGCTGGATCTGGAATCCCTGAAATCAAAGGATATTTGAATGGTAAGCTGCACCTTTGAGATCTACTCATGCGTCAGCTGTCTTGGTGTCATATATGTTAACAAGCGTCATTCTACTGTACAGGAGTTGATATTCATGGCGTTCTTCTCTTCAGAACCTTGATTGGGAAGGTATGGTCTATCTTGACATTCTCAATTTTTAAAGTTGCACTTCATAAATGTTTTTGATTGTGGTTTTCCCCTGGTGATTTATAGATATTTGGAAGCATTGGATCAGTGGGAGGTGGTCTAGCTCTAGGCAAAGAAGGTCCTCTTGTTCATACTGGTGCTTGTATTGCTTCTTTGCTCGGACAAGTAAGCACATATTGCTGAGAATTAACCATATATTTTGCCCAGGCAGAGCATTTTTCTTTTCAAATTTCCTTTGTGCAGATGAGCTTTGCTCAAATTGCACTTTCTCATCCTGTAGGAATGGGGTGAAGGGTGACTTTGTCAGTGCAAGACTCATAGCCGCTAGTGTCTTACCAATAAGAAAAGAAATAAATTCTTCTGTGTCTTCTCCCCTCCCTCCACCAGTCCCTTTTAATGTGAAGAATAAGGTTTCTATGGCCTAAATAAAAAATAAATAAAAATAAAAGATTATAAATGTGAAGTGAAAACACTGTTGGTTACATGGTGATAACTTCATTTGAAAATTATGTGCTTGAGGGCCTTACTACAAGAAGACAACTGAAATATTTCTAACCTGCAACTTATGGTTATTATAACATCAGATAAAATAAATGGCTCTTGATTTTCTTCTCTTGGGGGCAGGGTGGACTTTCTGATGCCAATACCACTCAGTTGGAAATAAGGCATTATGTGCTGGACTATTGCTTTGCTAGGAAGTAAATATATTAGCCTAGACCCATTTTTTACTTTCAATTTTTCCATTTTGTTCTCCCTTATGAGTTTCAAGTTCATATCCCACTACTAATTTTGTTGCAACAGCTTGATTCTGAATTAAGGGAGGTCAATTATGTAAGTTCGGTACTTATTTATCTGAGTGGATGGTCCTTTTCTTTGACATGGATAATCTGGCTGACTTGACTGGTGCCAGAATGTTATTCAGGTGATTGGGTTGTCTTTACCATTATTGTTACTTGACCATGGCTTTGCCAACGCTAGTCTAGGTTTGTTTTATAATGTGTGATTTTAGAAATCTGGACTCCAATACTTATTTGCTTAATAAATTGTTGTAAACAAAAAAATATCAGTTTTACAACCACATGTTGCGTATAGTTCTCTGAAGTTCATCACTATCTGCGATGTAAGATTGGCTTTTGGTATGCTTGAACTGTGCAAGCTGTGTTGCTGATCCTTAACAGTTATGGTTAGGAATATCGATAAATGGAAACAATGTATATTAGAATATTTTTGGAAGAATATGAGGAAAGGTTGGGGGAGATTTTCTAATCATATCAAATTTGAGGTGGGAGATCTAGGATCAAATTCTAGCATGATATGTGGTGTGGTAATAGGGTCCTCAAAGAATTCTCCACAGATGTGTACGGTGTTACTCGTGCCAAGGATGCTTATATGGCAGACAACGTGGAGATTTCTAGTGATTTTTCTCAGCAAAATATAAGAGGCAAAAACAAGATTCTTTTGGTTCCTTCCAAAAGTGGGATGTTCAATATTGTTATTATTTTTATAATGTCTTTTTTCCTCATGTTAATAGAAGCTTTGAAGAATGGGGAAGACCTTTTTGTGGGAGTGGGCTTAACATGGGACATGCCTAGAGGGCTGGCGGCTTAGCAAGTTGGAGTGGTCTCCAAGGTAATTCACAAGTGGCACAATTTGGAAGATGACCCCTATATGTATGTGTTGGTGTATTTAGAGGGATAGAAATGATAGAAGCTTTGAAGATCACAAGAGGACAATGGATGAGTCAAAAGCTTTCTTTTTTAAAACTTTGTTCCTTTGGGTGGGGGCGATTGATTTTAAAGGGCTAAATGTCCATGAGTTTCTATTTGAGCTGTAAATCCTAGTTAGGTATTACTCATGTGTACGTCTTGTGTACTTGGTGATGCGTATTATACTATGAATAAAACTTTTGATTACCTATAAAAAAAAATTAACCCATTTCCTTGGAAGAGTATTTGGCTGACAAATGTTCCTTTGAGAGCTGCGTTCTTTGCTTGGACAACCTCTCTAGGAAAGATTTCTGCCACGGACAATTTAAGGAAGAGACACATCGTTGTGATTGATTGTTGCTGCATATGTAAGAGTGCGGAGTCCAGTTATCATCTTTTATTTCATTGTGAGATTGTAGGTGCACTGTGGAGTGACTTCTTCAATTAGGTTGGATTGGCTTAGGTCATTGCCTTGAGGAATTGTGCATCTGTTTTTTTTTTTTTCATGGAAAGGGTTAGGTGGCAGCTGTAAAAGAGCAATGGAATCTTTGAGGAATGCAGATGGACGTGGGGAAAGTTTAAAGCTTTCTTTTATCAATACCTTTTTCCATTAGACTGCTTCTATAGACTTTAATGGGAAAAACTTCCATGATTTTCTTGTATCTTTTTCTCATTCTAGAAATGTGTCTTTCTTGTATACTTCCTATATACTTGTGTTGTGATTAAAAAAATTTACATTAGAATACTTTTGTGGTGGAATTTACTTTGGAAACTCTTTGGACTTCTTTTGTTGACATTTCTATGGATAACCCTAATAATCAAAGGTGCCGGCTGGGTTAAAAGAACAAAAAATCTAACCTTCTACCATGTTTTTAAAATCATATGTTACAGCAGCCTACTGTTTTCTTTACAAACTAAAATTTACTTTTTATGTTGTTTAATTCAGGGTGGATCCACCAAATACCATTTGAGTTCAAGATGGTTGCAAGTTTTCAAGAGTGATCGTGATCGCCGTGATCTTGTGAGTGACTTGAAGCCTGTTAATCCATTAGTCTAAAACATCCATGCTTGTCGTCTCATCTTGCAGCCGAGTCTCCACATGCTATGAATTTCTTGCATTGTTGGTGTTGATGTGTATAACGGGATTTTATCTCTATTCTTATGCAAAGGGTAGGAGATATCATCTTTTGGATTTGTTCACTTGTTGTGGGTGTAACTTAACAATCTTTTTTCCAGACTCCGTGATCTTTTATACAAAAAATATGGGACATGATATTCTGCTCTGTTCTCAAAATTTTGCTCATTTTACGTTTATCTAATGTTTTCAAAAGGTGACATGTGGATGTGCAGCTGGAGTTGCTGCTGCCTTTAGGGCTCCGGTTGGTGGTGTATTATTTGCATTGGAAGAGGTTACATCTTGGTAAGGAAATTTTTGTGCTTAATTTATGTAACTAATGTTGGCATGAGTGGATGTGTGGGTGGGTAAAAGAGTGCCTTTTTCCCCCTTTCTCATCTATATATGTCTTGAAAAATCTGTTTTAGTATGGTTCAAAAACTCCTAGGATTTGGCTCAACCTCCAGGTCTAAGGTTTTAGTCCTGGTTGCTAACAATTTCTAGGGGCCACGTCCCATAGGCAAAAGCCAACCATTTACTTGATCCGTGTGATGGGGATGCGTTACATGAGTTGGGGTTTAACCGAGTTGAAGACATGTTGCGTTTGCACAGTCTTTGGGATTTCTTGTCATAAAAAAGTATGGTTCAAGATCATGCACCTGCATTGGATTCCTTGGGATGTGCTTCCTTTCATGCACTTACGTATTTCATTCTAAAAGTGGTCTAGTTTACCCATTTGTCTATGCGAACTTTTAAATTGACTTGCATAATACAATTGAAGGTGGAGGAGTCAACTTATGTGGCGTGTCTTTTTTACTTCTGCTATTGTGGCTGTTGTGGTGCGTACTGCAATGGGGTGGTGTAAGAATGGAAATTGTGGACATTTTGGCTCTGGTGGCTTCATAATATGGGACACATCAGAGTTAGTATCTATACTTCAGATTTTCTATGTTCATATCTGTCTCAAGGTTTTGCTCCTTTTCTGACCAATCCTATTCCCAGTGGTCAAGAGGACTACTCTTTCGAGGAGTTGCTTCCAATGGCAGTTATCGGAGTTATTGGAGGTCTGCTGGGTAAGTTTTGCACTCTGCCTTACACATCAGATTTTTTTCTTTAAATTTTTGGTTTAATGTTTTTGTCTTCTTTATAGGAGCATTGTTTAATCAGCTTACTCTTTATATATCTTATTGGCGCCGAAATCATTTACACAAGAGAGGGAACCGAGTCAAGGTAGGCTTTTTGGGTAACAGTTATGGAAACTGAATGCTCTATATCTATATGTTCTTCAAATGATGTACAGTTATCTAAACTTGAGTTGTACCCTTCATCTCCCTCAAAAATACAAATCTTACAGATAATTGAAGCATGCCTTGTCTCCCTGATAACCTCATTCATTTCCTTTGGATTACCACTTCTAAGAAAATGTAGTCCATGCCCTGAAGCAGATCCTGATTCTGGTATAGAATGCCCAAGGCCTCCTGGAATGTACGGGAATTACGTAAATGTAAGATCTGATACTGTTTGTTGCCATCCTTTTGGATTAGTTTTGAGGTGGTGTTATAATTGCTTTTCTTTTCAGCATGTTCCATTTGATAAATTCTATTACAAGCCCAGCATAAACTCCATTTCAACCTGAAGTTGCACGTGACTTTCTTTTTTTTAAATGCGAACTATTATTGTCAGTCATATATTAAGTTTAATCTGAAATTTGGACCTTAAACCCGGCTGTGAAGTTGCTGACTCAATGTGTGTACAAATGTTTCGCCTTACACATATTTTCCCCTCTGACCAAATTTTTCGTATCAGATGAAGAAAATCTTTTGTTTTATATGAAGTTCTTTCCAGAAGTTTTGAATATCTTGGGCTATGCCTACTTTTCTCATTAATTAAGTTCTTACTTTTCTGATTGCAAAAAAGTCTTGAATATCAACCTTTTTCTTCTCTTTCTGTTTTATTTTAAATTTTACAGTTCTGATATATGTTGTGGAATCTTGGTATAGTTTTAGTCAACCCTTATCTTTGTATATGCCATTTTCAGTTTTACTGCAGTAAGGAAAAGGAATACAATGACCTTGCTACTATTTTCTTTAATTCTCAGGTATTATTTCTGAAAATTCTTCCTTTTTGGCTTTGCATGCTATATTCCCATGGTTTCTCTTTGGTTTCTAATTCTATAAATTATTTGTTGGGCAGGATGATGCCATTAGGAATCTGTTCAGTGCAAAAACCGTTCATGAGTTCAGTGCCCAAAGTTTATTGACCTTTTTGGTACTGCATTTATTCTCTTTACTTATTGTGTGGTCTTTTTTTTTTTTATAAGTAAAAATTTATTAATATCAATAGGCGTAACCAAGTATACTAAGTGTATACAAGAGAGAACACCTAGCCCATAATAGAGTGCCCCTAATGACCAATAAGGCCATCCAATATACACCAAGCCCGATTGGGACAAAACTCACCTCCCTATAGCAAAGCAAATCACTGTAACTACCCCAACCCCTTGTTTCCACAAAACTAAGACACCACCCGAAACTCCCTTAGAAGTTACATTCTACATACTACACCCAAAACTAATACTACACCCCTTCCTACAATCCTGCCCTCCCTCTAGTCCTCTCCCAACTTAAACTACCTCCCTTAGAGTCGTAGTTGATTGCCTAAGTAAGATGCTTTAACTTCCTGCTCTTCTTAAATCTTGATTTCGTTTCAAGTAAGTGACCTGCCTCAATAGCAGTGAGTAGTGCTGTGAATTGGTTGTCAAATCTCCCCATGTAATCCCCACACACTGCTGTATTTCATTAACCTTTTACAGAACCCAATTCGATGATGAACTAACTAACGGAGGAAGAGATGTCAAGGGGACAACATCTTCCCCAGACTTAGCTCCCAAGTGTACACCAGGCCCTAAACATTCATCCTTGCAAGGCACCAACGACAAGCCCAGAATTTCCTCCACACCATCCCCTGCTTTCAAATGTTGTACCTCCTCAACAACACCCTTGTTACTATCACAAAATGCCTGAAGAGATACCAACAAATTGGTTGTCTTTGTCATGAGTGGTGAGGCCATGGTCAGCATTAGAGGTTCTGGGTTGGCAGCAAACCCCAATTGCCTTCACCTCCGATGTGGGTGCCATCGTTTCGTCGGCGAGAACTGGAGATGCATCACCCCCCGGTGATCCATTCTGTGCCACTTTGGCAAATCCTACATCGCCATCAAGCCTTAGCGTTACACTCAGCTCCGGTGAGGGTGCCATCATTTCTTCAGGGAGAACGCTGACCCGTGGCGGAGGGCATTCATTTCGACTGTCTCTATGCCGATACCTAATATAGAATTCACTTCGAATGACCTTGTTTTCCTTTTGACCCTCCACACTCTTCTGGATCGGTTATAGGGACTGGGCTGAACCTGACTTTTTGTTTTCCTTGATCAAATTTTAACGGATTCAAGCCTATCTTGGACACCTTCTTATTGGGCCTTACATCCATGTTACCTCCAGCTGAAAGCAAGTCTATTTTCATAGATAAAAAAGCAACCGCTGCCTCCAACTTGACAAGTTGGTTTTTCCTCTCCTTTAATATATTGTGCATCTCTCTTTCAGCCATATTGCCATAGTCAGACTCTTTCTGCTGGTTCTGACCTTGTGTGGTCTGCATAGTTGTTAGGGATCTTGGTCTAGTCTATAAACACCATGTTCGTTTCTTATTGATTCTCCCTGTGATGACCGAAATGGCTAACCCTCTTGCTTGGCCTTGGACAAAATGTGGCAATGATGGGTCCCTAGGTTAATGGAGGTTTGGTGTTTAGTAATGGCATAATGTATGATGGTGATGAAAAGGGTGATCTAAGTGATGAACTCAAGCACTTGAGTAGTGAAGCACGACTAGAGTAGAGACCCTTGGAGTTGGTGCCACTTGAGATGAGATTAGGGTTTGGATGACGAGTGAGGCTAGGGTTTGGACGAAAGAGTGTTTCCAAAATTGTAGGAGGCGATTTAGGAGTGATGGATTTCGGCTATGGCAAGATGGAATGGATTGATATAAAGAATGAGTAATTCTAGGATGATTCCTAGAATTAAGGGATCCACTTATGGTAAGTATGACCGGTTGGCCAAGGATGGGAATAATCGGATATGGAAGGGAATTATGATTCCTAAAGTTTAGGAATCCTTATATGGCAAGTAGTGTTTTCGGCTAGGATAATTGGAGAATGGAAGAAGGGCAATTAAGGGTGTAGCCGCATATGGAAAGTAGGGTTGGCAATATGGTAGGCGTATGGAGGTGTTTGGGAGATGGGAATTAGGCAAGAAAGTGTATGAACAAAATGGAAAATGTATGAACACTCAAGAACTTTGAATGAACACAAAGATAAACAAATCAACTTCGATTCACGAATTGCACAAAGTTAAAAAGAAACCTCAAATATTAGATAAATGAATCACACCTATTCACGAATTGCAATGTGCAATTCTCTCTTTAGGGATTCACGAATTACACCCAAAAGAAGCCCAAGTGCATAAGTTCCGAAAATATGATCTCAAAACAATATAACCGTTCTCTAGGGAAATTGTCAAAAGATGTAAACTAAATGACTAAGGGTCCTTTTTATAGAGATTACAAAGTGGAAACCCCCAAAAGGTCCCTTGGAAAATACTTAAATAAAACTAATGAAAGCAATAAAATAGTCTTGTAAGGGCCTTGGTGGCCCGTGGCATGCAATGGCCTATGGATGGGCTAGTGTGGTTCATGGCCCATGGCTGGGCTAGTTTGGTTAGGCTCATGGTTGTTGGGGCACGACATAGTGCCGTGCATGGCTTGCTGATGGGTTTGGCATGGTGCTATGCGTGGGCCTGTTGGTGGGCATAGCAAGGTGCTGTGCGCTGGTGCTGCATGGCCTAGGCAGGTGGCCTGGACATTGATGCTGCAAGGCACGGGCTGGAGCCGTGCACTGGATGGCATGCTTGCTGAGGCATGCCACTAACCTTGCTGGGTTGCTGCTGCTGGGCGCTGTGGGCTATCAAGGGCATGCCATGGCCCTAGCCATGGCATGCCTGTTTGGCGCTGTGGGCTGTCAAAGGCACCTGCAAGGCACGGGCTGGAGCTGTGCGCTGGATGACATGCTTGTTGAGGCATGCCACTAACCTCACTAGGTTGCTGCTATTGGCCGTTGGGGGCTGTCAAGGGCATGGCATGCCTGCTGGGCGCTGTGGGCTGTCAAAGGCATGTCATGGCTAGGGCCATGGCATGCCTGTTGGGCTGTCTTGGGCGTGTCAGTGAGGCTGCCCTGGCATGTCAGCGACAGTGTCAAGGGTTTGCCTTGGCATGTCATTGTGCATGTTAGGGGGCTGTTTTGGAATGTCAATGACAGTATCAATGGACTGTCTTGGCATGTCCAGGGCAATGATGAGGCATGTCCTGAGGCCACTATCCTAGGGGTTCTGACAATAGTCTCCAGGTCACTTTCACAATTCCCCTTCTTGCCCCTAGAATCAAATTGAGTAGCCAAAGCATCACCCGTCTTCAGAGTTGCCGCATATGATCGTCTCACCACCAAGGTTGTGCTTGGGTCTGTTTGTTTCACCTCCAAGTTAATGTTCTGACGATCGGATGTCTTCTCCTGGCTTTCCCCCCGTGACCCATCATCAGGAATGGATAAAAAATAGCAGCGGCTCTATGTAACTTGACAGAGACTTTCTTCCAACCTAGTCCTTCATACCCTTATGGAATGACTAGATCACTCTACTTGCCTCCTCCACCATATTTGGTAATAGTCAGGTATTTACCATATACGTTGGAGTCTTGTTGAGCCACAAAAGCTCTGTTACCTTCGCGCAAGTGTCTTGTGAATTCCAAGTTTCTCTCCGCTTGTAACACTACTTCCACCATAGCCACCAGCCACCCTATACCACTACAACCCATATTTTGGACAAGCATACCGCTGATGCACTATCATGTTTTCACTTTCTTACTTTATGGTATATCATGTTTCGAGTAACTACGTTTCATACTTATGTCTCATCTAAAGATACTGTTGATTCCTCAGTTTCTTATGGTTGTGAAATCCTAATGTTGAAATTTGAAAGCCAAAGCTGTTTTCACACCAATGCTTGTTTCAATAAACTAGAAGTACTGTTTTGGCTGACCTACCAAACAAGAAAATTTAGTTCAAACCCATATCTTATCTGTGCATGCTCATATCCAGATATTGTGCAATGAGTATGCCAGGAAAAAGGCTCATGTTACCACATGCTACCCCAAGAAAGAATGCCACACGAGAAAGGAAATCCACGAGAAAGGAAACCCACGACATGAAACTTAACTGACAAGAGATTAGAAAATCATATTGTTTCCTACAAATTATCACACGGTGCCTGGGCACTTTTCACAAGGCAGTTGAACCAGGACTTCCTATAACATTTGAATTCACTTTCTAAGTTCTCATGATGCACAAAATATTATTGGTGTTTTTCTCCTAGATTTATATTTTTGTACAATTTCAGTTTTGAGTTTCTTTTAATGTATTGCAGGTTATGTTTTATGCCTTAGCTGTGGTGACATTTGGTACTGCTGTTCCAGCTGGTCAATTTGTACCTGGAATAATGATAGGATCGACATATGGGCGTCTAGTCGGCATGTTTGTTGTTAACTTTTACAAGAAGCTCAACATTGAAGAGGGAACGTGAGTAATGTGGTCGTTTCTTTCATGTGAATTTTTTGGATCAGATTCATATTTCGTTGCTATTCGAGCTTTAGAATTCTTTGCTTTGCGATTGCTCTAGAATTCTTTGCTGGATTTCCTTGTGTTATGTAATCTTAGCTCATAACTTAAGAGTTACTCATTGTACACCGCCCATGTACTTAGTATTTTCTGTGCCAAAAAATAATATTTCCAATTTTAATTGTGTTGTACTATGCCTATGCTGTTGGTTGGGAACCATAAAAGGTTTTGCCTGTCTTGTGTCTGCATGTGGGTCTGACCAACATTTTTTTTTTGTTAAACATATTATGAAAAGAACTCCTATTCACTTCTGAATATACTAGTTTTAGGTATAGATAACTGTCTAGTGGCTCAGGGAATAGGTTTCCTTATTTACGCAAAATGAACTTGAGTGCTACCAACAATTAGCTAGAAAGAGTGTAATCTTTTTGTCTCGTCATTTCTATCTAATGCATAATTAGGTGTCTTCTTTTTCATATCTTTCTATCTGCACCTTGCCAACACTTTTTTTCTGTAAGAATGGTGGTTACTATAATATTATATGATTTGCTACGTGCTTGGTCCCTCTTGTTTCTGATGTGCTTTGTGTAATACTTGGTGGACTTTCTAGATATGCTTTACTGGGAGCTGCTTCTTTTCTTGGAGGGTCAATGCGGATGACGGTTTCTCTATGCGTCATTATGGTTGAGATAACAAATAACTTAAAACTTTTACCCCTTATCATGCTCGTTCTTCTTATTTCAAAGGTAGTATTTTAATGCTCATCATTTTACTAATAATTTCTCTGTGAAAATACTTAGTCTTTTTCCACTGCAGGCTGTTGGTGATGCTTTTAATGAAGGTCTATACGAAGAACAAGCACGACTCAGGGGCATTCCATTACTGGAATCGAAACCTAAGTACCAAATGCGAAAAATGACTGCAAAGGAGGCTTCTGGACAAAGGGTGAATTTCACTTTAATGCTTCAGTTTTCTTACATACAATAACTTTTAAACAGGATGTATCATGTGACTAGTGTATAGATATCAAGAACTAATATATCTTGGTCCAATAAGACTTGAAGATGCATACCCAGTATAAGGCATGCAAAACCCCTTTTTATTTTTATTTTTTTTTATTTTTTTATAAGAGGTAAATTTTTTTGATACAAATGAAATAGGCATAGCCTATGTACACATGAAGTATACAAAAGAACACCTAAATACATTCGTAAGGCATGCAAAACCTAATGGTTATGGCCCACTTGATTTGACTGAGGCTAGAAAACCCTGCTGCCTTTCAATTAATTTGAAAAGAAAGAAAAGTGGTCTTATTTGTGTAATATGATTGTTTCATTACAATAGAAAAGTGTGGAAAAAACCAGGATGATTTTGGTGAAGAGGTCAAATGATTTCTCCCCACAATGAAAAGGAAAACTTGGAAACTTCTAAACCCAAAAAACTAAAGCTACTACAGGATCAGTTTTTTTTTGTGGTGTGGGGAAGCTTGTGAAGGAGCAAGCTTACCGGCAGCTGCTGGGTCTCCCTATCTCTCCTAAACTTCCCTGGTCTTCGGCCCAAGCAGTATGAGGCAGAAACATTAATGTCAAATGATATGTCCATTTTCTTGCCAAATGAAAGGTGGACTTCATGATTGAAATGTTCATTGCATACCTGTGTTGATATTTCTATTCTATTCCTTGTGTTGTGTATGCCCTAATGAACTCACTTAGTTCTTTATTTCCTACCTTTGAAGGTGGTCTCCTTCCCTCGTGTTGTTAAGGTTGCAGATGTTGTTTCTATTTTACGGAGCAACAGTCATAACGGTTTTCCTGTAAGATTATCTTCTACTTTTCTCTCTTTTCCCTTTTTTAACCATGTTTTGGCCCATTTCTCAATACTTTTATCATACTTTGATTGACACAGGTGATTGATCATACAAGAACTGGGGAAACACTTGTCATTGGACTTGTGCTTCGCAGGTATCTCATATTGAGTTTGTTTTCTTTCTGTATATACGATATCATTTTTTTCAATTTTTGTTGAAAACAAAATAACTTTATAGTATTTGGTTCATGATGCAGTCATTTGCTGGTACTTCTGCAGTCTAAGGTAGATTTCCAGCACAGTCCATTGCCCTGTGATCCTAGACCTGGATCCAGGCCTATCAGGTAATTGGAGGTTTCATACCCACAGTTAAGTCTTGCCTTTTCTTCGCTCTCTGTAAGATTTTGATGGTTCCCCCAAACTCCAGGCATACTCCTAGTGAATTTGTCAAACCTGCTTCCAGTAAAGGAATATCTATAGATGATATACAGCTTAGTCCAGATGACTTGGAAATGTACATAGATCTTGCCCCATTTTTGAATCCATCTCCATACATTGTGCCTGAAGATATGTCTCTGACGAAGGTGATGATCCATTCTGCACGTGTGCTGTGTCTATTTCTAATTGTATCAGCTAAGAGTTGCGTCTTCTTAATTGTGCAGGTATATAATCTTTTCCGCCAACTAGGTTTGAGACATATATTTGTTGTACCTCGTCCATCTCGTGTGATTGGCCTGATTACCCGAAAGGATTTGTTGATCGAGGTATTGCTACTGTGTTAGAAATTTTTTTATCTTCTCCAGTATAATAGGATCTGTAGTAATTGATATATGTGGATGCCAATAGAACTGATATTTGATGATTTCCATGGCAGGATAACGAGGAATCGGATACAGTGGAGCTCCAATCGACTAGTGTAAGGTCTCGATGATGCTTTACTCATGTCAGATATACCGACATTGATATTTGTGCATTGGAGAATCTGAAAAAAAAAAAAAAAAACTGATAGGGCTAGTGAAAATGCATTTCGGTTTTGGATTTTACAGGACCGATTGTGTTTTAAAATTTTGTATTTATTTCATGGAAGTTGTTTGATAACCATTAACCAGTCTTTTAAATGCTTGTATTAAATAGCATCATTGAAGCGCTTATCCATGATTTCAAAGTATCAGGGGCTTGCAGCGACAAGCTTTAGAAGAACGTAGTGATGTGCCTTGAGGTCTCTGATTATCATGCCTGAGATACGTTTATTTATTTATTTTTGTTGTTCCATCCCTGGATTCAGTTTGTATTTTTGGTGGTTCAGTGAATTTCTTCTTAAAGGAGGATACAGTTTTCTGCAGAAATAGATTGGAACAAGAAAAAAGACTAGATGTTTGGTGAACTGCAAGAGATGGGGAATTGGTTTTTAAAACCTATTATATTTAATGCTTCAGATTTTAGAGTGGTGTATTTCAATGGAAGTGAAGCTGCCAGTTTGTTTTAAGCAATACATTAGGGAGGATGTTGAGATATTGTGCATGTCAAAATTATATTTTTCTTTCACGGTTTACTGTTCCATAGCTGGGTTAAATATTTTCTGATGGAACATCAATCTGTCAGTCATTTATTTTCATATAGTTAATCCTGTGGATGATCATCTGAATGCAGAATTCGGCACGGTGATACAAGTGTGTCCACGGGGAGTTGGGATGCAGAAAGACCACTTCTCAATGGTCTTCTGCTCCAAGCTCGTACATCCAGCTGATGTTGCCGTCCAGCCGTCCTGGATTACAATTCTATCCCTGAAATCTAATTGTTTCTCCCATTTTGTCTTTTACAAGTATATCACGAAGCGTGTAGGTCTAGAATTGTTAATTGATTATTCTTCCCCATGAAACGTGGGGGATTAATGGATCACACCTATCTGAATTTTGTATCATATAAGGATGATGACATGGCAGATTAGTTGAGCAAGCTCTTTTCATGATCAGAATAACATATATACTAATTTAGCTACGGTGGAACTAGAGAGGGAGGGGGAGGGGTTAAAATAAAGGTCGTGGGTTCTTTTCATGGGTTGCTAGGTTGTGATACTCCTTGCCCATCAATCAACTTGGACTTATTGGAGGGTAATTGAAACAGTTTATATGGACAGTGGATAACGAAGACTTCAAAATAGGTGGAAGTAGGTAGGACCGTAGGAGTTATGTGACCTTTGTGAGTGGTGAAATGGTAAGGGGTCTTGATAGTTGATACTGTAGAATGGTATTATTTCCTTTGCCATATTGAACCATTAAATTAGAATTGGAAGGAAGTTTCTAATGGGATCAATCGGAAAGCCTAGTTGCTGCAATTAAAAAACTTCAAAACCTTGTGAATCTCTGTATAACATCATATTACAAGGGATATTGGTATCATGTCTTAGTCCAGAGAGGCAAGAATTACAATTATGGGAAATTTGTAACACGTGTTTATGTATGATCTAATCAATGAGTTTCAACATCTACCACACTCTAAATTATTCCCTCACAAGTCCCAAAATAATGAAATTCTCGTTGATCCCACAAAAAACCTTGATTAAGCAGATCCACAAACAAAAGGAGCAACAAATGCCATAGCCAACCCAAGCAAACCAAAACCACCCTCCAAAACATTCAACGGAGCAGCCTTGCTTGGAGAAGGAGTAGGCACACCGATGGCAGGGGCTAGAGGAGATATTGATGCAGATGGAGTTGGAGCAGTCAAAAGATTGTGAGGCATAACATTGATGTCAACCTTCTGGCCAGCTTGGCAGTGACCAGGGACGCCACAGATGAAGAAGTAGTGACTTTTACTGGTGATGGTAATTGAGTCGTTTCCAGTGGTAAAAATGTCTAAAGGAGTTGAAACATTGCATGTCCTATACATTGCGTGCGTTACTCGCATCACATTGTGAAATTGAGCGTTGTACTTGAAAACTGTCACAACATCAATCATACAAATAGGAGAAATACCGTTACATTAGTCCCTAACTCAAATTTCTTTGACAATGCCAAGAATTTAGCTTTTAGCAAAAACGAAGGCTACCTTTTTCTAATATCTCCTTTATATCTTCCTTTCTTTGTACCAAATGCACAAGAGTAATGATACACACACAATACATTTCACAATATATGATGATAGTTTTGTAAAGTTGTATTACTTTTAGATGTTATTTTACAATAATATCCCACATTTTAAAACATGATTGTAAAATATGTTACGAAAAGTATTGTATCGTGTGTTATCATTTTTCAATGCACAAAGTGGACGTGGTACCCTACCAAATATGCATTGAATTTCAAAGTAAAAGCAGTTATCATGAAAGCGCGAATCAGTTGATGGAAAAGAGTGAGTGCATACGAGGGGCCAAATCACCATACAGCATGGCCGACCAAATCATGAAACCTCCACGTACGGAAAGTTTATTTTTATCGCGTTTAGCCATTTGGGTGTTTGAATGGTGTCAATCATAATGCACTCAATGGCATAATGCTACTTTCCTCCATTAGCACAGAGAAGGAAAGCTGTTGTTGCCAGACAATGCCAGCACAATTATATTCAAGGGCACCTATTTGGAGATAAATACTGTATCAGGTTCCTTAAAAAAACCCATACAAAACAGAGAGGCAATGCTTTTGCTTCTGGTCCTGTGTGCATTAATTGCCTATTTTTATCTATTTATTCATAGAAGGAAGTTGCTTTTTTTAAACTTGAATCTGCTGCCCCCATAGAACAACTACTGAGCAAAACAGAATTTCACAGAGCCCATTTGAGAAGAATCAGGAAGTAGGGAGAAATCTCACGACGATTGGAGCATAACTTTGACAAATTAGAACTACATGAGCATCCAAGTAAAGAGGAATTACGATCACAGAAGCAAAAGCCGGTACTCACAAAGTACAGAGTACCCAAAATGAAATTGGAGTAGACAATTTGATTATGAACAAATCTTACTGATAATGTCACCAACTCGAAAGGTCTTAGCAGCAGCCCACCGCTTGTAGTCCACATTACCAATGGTGGTCCAACCTGCAGAGTCCCCAACCTTGTGCACAGCTGCATCGGAAACATGCACCACAGCCATCACCAGGAGCACAACTACAGCTCTCTCTAGCAAAGACATGGCCTGTGGAAGCTGGAAGGAACCAAATATGTTTGTTTTTGGATGGGTTGAGAGAATTGGAGAGGCTGTCTGCGTAGGACCTCTTATATATCTTTTGGACTTGCATAGCTTTTGAAGTGGCGGTTGGAGCTTCAGAAAAGTGCGTTTGGTTCTGTACTGTTATTTTTAAAAGAGACAATATATTTGCAAGTATGAATTGTGTATCCGTCACGTAATCGTTTTGAAAAAAGTGAATAAAATATAAAACCTACATGAAAAAAATTAATTTTTTAATAGTAGATTCCACTATTTTTCAAAACGATTACTTGACATTTACGCACTTCACAATTGTATTAGAATTGCTCTTTTTTAAATTAACATGAAGAAGCACCCTCAAACTAAAATTAGAGAAAAATAATAAGTGGAAGTGTAACCCTCAAAGGAATACTCCTTGATTATGAAATTAGATTTCATTTACCTCCCTTCATATATCCCAAACTAGTAATTCTTGTTAAATTCCGAACGTAATATCATATTTTCTAATTTCTTGAATTAGAGGGCGGCCTAATATATAATGTGTTAGTCATATTAATGAATTTAACTAATCACGTTACATTAAAATAAGTGCTAGTAATAAAAGAATTCTTGGAAATCAGGTCCTATATATTGTTCTTTTCCACTTTAATTTTACCGCTTAGATTACTACAAAAAGAAAAAGAAATATGATTGAAATGAAGCATCGACGATCGGAACTTTGGCATTGGTTGTTGCCTTCACTTTGAAGGCCATGTTTGAGGGACTTGAAAGGAAAGAGTGTTTTGGGGGTAATTGGTGTGGTAGGGTGCGGATTTTTCTTCAATAGAATTTGAGAACCATCATGGCATTGCCTAACCCCAATGATTTCATTTTGGTTGGGATCTTATTGCTTTGTACAAGGGAGAAGCATAGACTTAATCTTAAAGAGAATTCCAATTGCCATTTGATTATTAGCATTTACTTTTTCAATTTATATTTATATATTCATTCATTTCGATCTGGTATAAGTTCATACGCTTGCTAGCTCCTAAAGGCATAGTAATGTATTTAAACCGTATAAATATGTTCGTTGGATATGATTTTTATGTATTTGGGTACTTGCATGGGTTAACAATTGCAGGAATCTGAGTCCTTCGAAAAGGCTTAGAGATGTTGATCCCCTTTATGGGATGATGATATTTGCCCTCGTCTCTCCTTTCTGATGAGGGATATCCAGAGATAGCATGAGTTCTCACTCAACCCCATGAGAAAAAAGAAGGCTAAGATATCTTGTCATATCATAACATGAGTTTGAGGCCGTGAAAAGAACATGAGCTGCAACTCATAAAAGAAAAAGATCATCGAAAAGAAGTTTGGTAGTACAAGGTTCTTTCAATGATGCAACAACTCAAGGTTACATAAAAAATTTTGTTTATTAGAGTTGTCGGCCAATATTCACCATGTTCAGTGGTAATTAATAAGAATTCGTACGCTTGGGGTGCTATACAACAAAGCTATAAACACTCTTAACGCTTCTTCATTCATGGCCTCCCTAATGAATCCAAAAATATAAGCATAAAGACATCAAAATAAGAAAAGAAACTAATCAACCTTCTGTACACTGGTAGTAAATTTCTACCTATTTAGTATCTAGTGTCGATGTTCTTGTATGGTAGGTTTCCCCAGTAATTCCAAGTACACTTGGCGTAGTTTACAGCTATAAGGTTTACGCAAGTGATTTGGTAAAACTCTTCAATTATAATTTTTATTATAACTTGTCTTAATATGATACAAGACTATTGCTATTTAAAGAGTATACAACCATAAACAAGAATACAACTATTTAAGGAATATACAGCCAGAAACAGAGTTTCTATACAGAGATATTGATAGAGAGAGAAATCAGGGATGAGCATGATTATGCAGATTCCCTTATACGACCCCTCAAAATTGACGTCCATCAACAACTTTAATTTTCCCCCGCAACAAGTTGAAGCGAGACCGAGCGAGAGGCTTTGTCAATAAATCGGCGAGCTGATCATCCGTGTGAACATGAGCAACATGCAATTTGCCACGATGAACAAAGTCACGGACAAAGTGAAGAATGATGGCAATGTGTTTCATCCTGGAATGCATAACAAGATTGAGGTTGAGCTGGGTTGCACCAACGTTGTCATAGAGGAGCAGTGATGGTTCTCATAACTTGACACCAAGTTCATCAAGAAGAGATTGAATCCAAGCAATGTCCGAAGCTGCAATGGCCAGTGCTCGATATTCAGCTTCCGTAGAGGAGTGAGCCACTGCCTTTTGCTTCCAAGTGCGCCAGTTGATAGGATTATTGCCCAAAAAAATTATATAACCCATACTAGACTTGTGATCATCAAGATCACCCTTCCAATCAGCATCAGAGAAGCCTCGAATAATTGGGTTTGGTTGGCAGCGCAGTAAGAGACCAAAATGAATCGTCTGTTTGACAGCGCAAAAGCCATTTAACATGCTGCTAGTGCGTGACTGTCGGTTTGTGCATAAGCTGAGCAACACGATTGACTGTGAAACAGAGGTCTGGGCAAGTAAGCGAGAGGTGTTGAAGAGAGCCAATTGTGCGTTTGTATTCAGTAGCATCACAGCTAGTAAAGCCATCATCAAGCATGAGTTTAGCAGACACAGACATTGGTGTTTGAACTTCCTTAGCACCAGCCATCTTCAACTCGGTAAGGAGATCATGAACATAATGGTTCTGAGAAAGGAATAAACCTTGCTGAACCGAAATGACTTCCACCCCAAGAAAATAATGCAGATCACTTAGTTCCTTCAGTGAAAATTTATCACCTAAAGACTTGACAATATGTTGCAAGAACTGACTGTTATTGCCAGTGAGAATTAAATCATCAACGTACACTAACACATAGAGAAGAATCTCATCCCGATTAAAGATGAACAATGAGCTATCAGATTTTGAATTAAAGAAACCCAACTCGAGAAGGCAAGAACATAGTGCATTGTACAAGGCCTAAGGCGCTTGGTTGAGACCATAAATGGATTTTTGTATAGCACAAACATGGTGAGAATGGGACTGATCAACAAAACCTACAGGTTGCTGCATGAACACTTTCTCAGTTAACTGACCATGAAGAAATGCATTATTGACATCAATTTGCTTGAGTGGCCAATTGTTGGACAAAGCGAGTGATAGGATAAGCCGAATGGTGGTTGGTTTTATAACTAGACTGAAGGTCTCGGTATAGTCGACACCCAGGCATTGATTGAAGCCTTTAGCGACAAGTCATGCCTTGAAGTGATCCACTGTACCATCAAGATAACGCTTAACCCGAAACACCCATTTACAACCAATTAAATTAGAAGCAGGAGATTTAGGAACTAGGCTCCAAGTGCCATGTGAAACTAAGGCAGTAAACTCATCTGCCATGGCCTTACGCCATCGGGAGTCCTTGAGAACTTGAGAGACACAAGTTGATGTAAGAGGGTGCTTGGTAGTAACCGAGAGTTGCTTAAGACAAAGACAAAAATATTATTCTGAGTTCGAGTAACCATGGGATGAATTCAAAGAGGAGGTGCGGGTGCTATGGGCAGTGGGGACTCAGAGCAAGAAGGGTTACTAGTCGGGGAAGAAGAAGACATACCTAGAGGAGGAGACAGAGTCGAGGTTGCCGATTGCTCATGTGCAAAAGGTGTGACTGTAAGGTCATCCGAGGGAACCACGCAAACAAGGGGAACGGAAGAAGGAGAGGAAGCAGTAGAGCACAGTGTAGCAGCAGAAACAGGGGTAGGAGGAGTTGCCTTTGTGAAGGGAAAAATATTTTCATCAAAAGTAATGTGACAAAAGAGATATAGCTTACCCGTGTGAACGTCCAAACATTTGAACACATGTTGAGTCAGGGAATAATCGAGAAAAACACAAGGTTGGGACTTTGGTTGAAATTTATTTGCACGATAGGGAACAAGCCAAGGGTACCACTGACAACCAAAGGTGCGCAAGTACTTGTGATAGTCGGGAACCCGTGCAAATAACGCTTCAAAGGGACTTTGACGCAAGAGTAAAAGAGTAGGAAGATGATTAATAAGATAAACTGCCGTGGCCAAAGCATATGACCAATAGGTAGAAGGAGCCGAGGCATGATGTAAAAGGGTCACACCCGTTTTGACAATATGTCGATGGCGACATTCGACAATGCCATTTTACTGAGGAGTATGTGGAGCAGTGGTAAAATGGCTAATACCACGAGCAGCTAGTGTCTAAGTTTGATAAATTCATCATCATTGTAGGAGTAAAAATTTTTAATTTTTTCGGAGAATTGATTTTCAACCATAGTGGTAAATTGAACAAAAATAGAGGACACATCCAATTTATTTCGCGTAGGATAGAACCAGCAATACTTTGTGAAATGATCAACAAGAAGGACATCATATCTGTAGCCATCAATAGAAGGGACTGGGGAGGGTCCGCAAACATCGGCATACAAAAATTCAAGGGGTGCATTGCTTGTAAAGGAAGTGAGACTAAATGGCAATCTATGCGACTTATTGCAATAACACCAAATACATGACAATAAGGACTTAGAAGATGATTCAGGTAAGTTATGACTACGAAGAAGGGATGATAAAATTTTTGGAGTAGGATGCCCAAGTCAATGATGCCAATGATCGAACGAAGCATGGGTTCCAACCAAGGTGACAACATGAGCTTGAGATAAGGAAGAACATAGTTCCACGGGATAAACACCACTTTCACACCTACCACGCATGAGCACCGCTCCCGTCATCCGATCCTTCACAAGGTAAAAAGAAGGGTGAAATTCAACAATGACATTGTTATCATGAGTAAACTTGTGAACTGAGATCAAATTTTTGTGAATAAGAGGCACATGCAGTGTTTCTTTTAAAGCAAGAGAACGTGAAGGGGAGGAAATAGTGGTTGAACCGATGTTAGCAACTTGCAGACCTGTACCATCTCCAAGAACAACCTCATCTCTATTGTATTCAAAGTGAATTGAGAGATTAGCCAAATCAAACGTAGTATTATGAGAAGCAGTAGAATCAAGAAGCCATTTTCCATTCGACGAATGGAGCCGAAGAAGTAGCACAATTTGCAGCAGGTCGAGACTGCATTTTTGCACAATTTTTTATGGTGTGACCGGACTAATCACATATTTGGCACACGCTAGAAGACTTCTTAGGTGGAGCTTTGTTGTATGAATTTTGTTTGGAACGATTCTTGCTATTTTTGAACCGAGGATTAGATGGCTTCTGTTGAGAGGAATTGGTAGTGACAACCAGGGTCAAAGCATTTCCATCCATGTGTTTGAGGTAGTGTTTATGACCAATTAACAAATCATGCAATTCTACAAAAGACATGGTAATTTCTCGCATGCGAATAGGAGCCACTATATCTGGAAACTCGAAACCAAGGCCATTAAGCACATATAACGTCAAATCATCATCTGAAACTGGTGCATCAATCAAAGAGAGTTCATTAGCAATTACCTTAACCGCATGAAGGAACTCAGACACCGTGCGGGAACCCCGTTGAATAAGAGTTAGGTCTTCTTTCAACTGCATAATCTGGGCCTAAGATTTGCTAGCAAACAAGTGAGCTAGATGCTGCCAAGCATCACGACTTGTAGTGAAGCAAAGATGGCATTCAACAATAACTGGTCCTGTCGATACTAGTGCGCATATCATGCCACAACAGATGCAGTAGAATCCGTAGCAAGTGTAGAAGGACACCGAAAAGTGCCATCCAAATATCCCATCAAATCATAGCCAATGAGAATGGTGAGAAAAGTTGAACTCCAGGAAGGATAATTTGAAGATGTGAATTTGTATGGCAATTGGCTAGAAGTGTTGATAGTAACAAGAGGTAGTTCAAATGCAAAGTTGGAGCCATTGGGCACCGAAGAAGGTGTAGAATGAACACTGGACGACATGGAGTTAGAAAACGTTTCTATTCTCGTGGGAGAAGAACCTCGTGAAACCATATAAGGTTTACGCAAGTGATTTGCTAAAACTCCTCAATTATATTTTGCATTACAACTTGTCTTAATATAATACAAGACTATGGCTATTTAAGGAATATACAACCATAAACAAGAATACAGTTATTTTAGGAATATATAGCCAGAAACAGAGTTGCTATAGAGAGATATTGAGAGAGAGGGAAATCCGGGATAAGCATGATTTAAACGGATTAGCATGATCAATTTTTTTGTCACCATTAGTAATAGCTCCTCCATCTTCATGGTCATCCATAAATCTCTTCCAATACCAGTGCTTCTTCCACACTCTCTCAGTCATCTCTTCAATGGGGATATTCTTTGTCTCCGGGAGAAGAAACAGCACGAACAATGACATGATAAGAACCCAGCCGGAGAAGAACAAGAAGATGCCATACTTGAAATGGCAGAGCATCGAGAGGAAGGCCTGTGCTATGACAAAAGTGAAAAGAAAGTTGACACAGACAGTCACACTCTGCCCTGCAGAGCGAGTCTCCAGTGGAAATGTCTCACTTGGGATCAGCCACCCTAGAGGTCCCCAAGACCATGCAAAAGCCGATACGAAAGTGCAAACCATGATAACCACAACGACTGCAAAACCTTTGGGGAGGTCCTCAGAGTGATCCTTAAGCTTAATTCCTAGAATGATTGCTATCACCACTTGGGACAGGAACATCTGGACACCAGCCTCTAACAAGAGCAAGCGACGGCCAACTTTGTCCACTGAGTAGACGGATACAAGAGTGGAGAGAACATTAACAGCTCCTGTTATGACAGATGAGTAGAGGGAAGCATCACTGCCAAATCCCAGGGTGTTGAATAGGACTGGAGCATAAAACATGATTGCGTTGATTCCAGTGAATTGTTGGAAGATCTGTCACAAACATTCAATTCAAAGCAGAGAACATCAGGATAAATTAGTCTAATTTATGGGAGTATACACGTACGTGTACAGAACATAGTGAAAGGTGCTGACCTGCAAGGCTACTGCAATGATAAGTTGGGGCCTATTCCTCCGCTTAAGGAGATTCCTGAAGGGGTGCTTCACTTCTTTAGCCACACGACTTGCCTCGACAAGCTCCAAGAACTCAGGCTCAATATTGTCAGTACCCCGAATCTTTCTAAGCACAGCTTTTCCTTCGTCCAAGCGACCACGCTCAATCAGACTGTTAGGAGTATCCACCACAAGGAGAGACCCCAAGGTTAGAAGACCAGCAGGAATTCCAGCCAAACCCAACGATAGCCTCCAACCCCATCCCCCTTCGATTCTGTACGTAGTAGCATGGCAAAACGTCAATACTGGTTAGCAACAAAGGCAGCACTTACATTAGAAATTACAATTAGTCTGAAAAAAAGGCAAATTATTTCATTTATTGTCCACAAATTTTGCCGATGCAGATTCATCTTCTAAAACAAGGAGGATGGAATCACGGTCAAAGTGAACTTTTTTCCCTCAATATCATTAAAACCGTACTTACCTCTAAATTCGAAGTCAAAGCTATTTTTGAGTAAATATATCGCCACGTAGGTTTAGCACATATGAATGGATTGCCGCAGCAGAACATATATATATAGTTCTTATCCAACTTTATGGAATTATATTCAATTTCTCAATTCTGCTCTACTTTGATAAGTCAAGTATATTACACTAAGGGCTGCTAAGATTGTCAAGTTACCAGCAATTGCTCAGTCCTATATAAATCGATCGTCCAGATGAGGATTCAAAACAAACACATGTCCCACTCATGTCTATATATTGACTTTGGGGGTGACTGTTTGGAGAGCATGTATGCCAAGCAAGACAAGTCAAAATCGCCTTAAGATTTGAACATAATAATTGTTTCTTTTTCTAACATTTGAACTACTGCTGAATGATCTCTGTATGGCCGGCACCTGTACTATTGTGCCCACCTAATTTGTTTTTCGAACATACGTATTTTTTTCTTTGTTCTTGTGTTCTTCTGATTGAGGAATAGAAAATGAAGAGAAGAAATGAACTTACTTAGCGGTGCCGTAATTGACTAGGTTGGCGAAGAGAATGCCAAGGGTGACGTTGAGTTGAAACAAAATGTTCAAAGCTCCACGTATCCTTGTGGGTGCTATCTCCGAAAGAAACAATGGCACTGCCTGTACGTGTCATTCATTGAAAATATTTAGAAATATTTAAATAACCCCATATATTTAAATAAATAAAAGTACGTAGCAAACTCTTGTATCATAGAGATGCAAAATTAAAGAGGTATTAAATGGTTAAAATTTCAACATTGTAAATGTGAAAGTAACAAATTAAAGGAATTAATTACGTACCTGATTAGCAAAACCAACTCCACAGCCAAGCATAATCCTACCAATAATGAGCATGGCAAGGTCTTGAGCCGCAGCGTTAAAGATGGTCCCAGTAATGAAGAAAACCCCAGCAATCAACATGGTTAGCCTTCTACCAAGCCTTCTGGTTGTGTAGGACGCGAAGAAGGTCGAGGTTAAACCGGCCAGGTACAGCGATGATGTGAACAGCTGAAGCCCTTGGTTATCGTATTTGCAGTAATTGCTGTTGACTTCTGTAAGAGTCTTTCGATAAACCACCGGGAAAAACTTTTTCAAGAAGTCGGGCATGGACGTAACACCACCTACATATATCGATTGAATTTAACAGTAAATTAATTAACGAATTTTTAATAATAATAATGAGTTATCATAAACATTAAATAATCATGTATCGAAATTGTTTTTTTTTTTTTCAGCAAAGTGGGAGTTTTTTGTTTCACTTTCTGCCTTACTCTTTGTTGTAACATAACAATGGCAACGAGTAGAAACTAGAAATATTATATAATTTTGCCAATGATTGAAAATTAGGCACGTGTTGTGGATTTGGATACAGCCAGCAGCAGATTCTATTGGACATCAAGCTCATGATCTGCTGGAAAAGCAAACAACTTCACGTGACTTACGCCAACATCGGGGCTTGATGATGGCGGAAAGGAATAAGACGAAGCGCGGCCTAAAGTACCTGGCCTTCTCTCATTTTATTTTCAAGAAAAAAAGGTTTTCCATTTTCAGGGAAATGGCGGCAGAGGCTTTGTTTATATTTGGCAAGGAGTATGGAGGCCGGTGTGAGAGCATGCACGAGGTACAAAAATGGATGATGATCGAACTTTAATCTCTCAAAAAGCTTAACTCGATAGATCTTGTATCATACGCATATGCACCGTGTGAGTACTGTGTGTGAGAGCTAGAGACGAAGCGACAGTTGAAGATCTGAAAGATGTAGGTACTCACCGGAAACACCAACGTCGTAACCAAACATGAGGCCTCCGGTAGCGGCCATAATACAGGAAATGATGACGATGGGCGTGATCTTCGCCTCGAACTCGGTGCCTCCGCCGGACGGACCTGAGAACCCTCCCGCTGGCATGATTGCTAGCTGGCTATGTATATATTATATCAAAAGCTCTCTGATATCCACAACTAAGCTTATCCAAAAGCTCCTTGATGTATGCGTGCACAGGTAACAGAAGAAGAAGAATCAGGGACTTCTGGATAATGGGTGTTAGGGAGGGGAGAGGGTTGTTTATAATAGGCGAGGTGGTCTCTCAGAGATCACATACAGAGTTGCAACGCACGAAGTTGAAATCCACGAAGCTTCATGTCGACTAGTGGGCACCACCTCCTGATCTTTCCACGTGTCTATTTCTATGGCTGGTGTACGTTCATACTTGAAGGCTGGCTAGCTAGTCAACCGGTTAACTTCAATTTTAAGATTTTTTTTTTTTCTCTCTCTCTCTTTTATGAATTTAGATAATTTGGTGACTTTGATATAGAGCAAATAAAGTAGAAAATTAAAAAAAAAAAAAAACCATGTAAAATATAGAAGAATAATACTAGTTTGTCCTCTCATTTTAATTATTTATGTATTTAATTTTTTTAAAATATTTTTTTATTTATTAATTAAGAAAGTAACTATTAATATATTATATATATTTTTATTTTTTAAAAATATGAAAAAAATAAAAAAATGAGTTTTAACTAAGTAACACTGATCAACGCCTAACATTACTCAGAATAGAAACATAGGTGGTAGGAAACAGTTCATTTAATTAATTTGATGCGTAGTGTGTTGATAAAATTTTCTGGATTTTTTTGGATAGAAGGATAATGATTTTAAAAACTGGATAATTAATTATAATTGTCTAATTAAGGTAATTAAGGAAGCTTGGATGCAAGAATTAATGATACAGCCTAAGACTTATTTGACGTGTACAAGATGAGCTAAGTACTGGACGTATAGCTACTTATTAATAATCTGGCTGCTGCATGGTCTCTTTCTGACCAAGAAATTAATTAAAACCATTCCATCAAAAACAAGTTGCTTGAGATCACTGCTTTCTAAGTTGCAAATCAGTTGACTGCCACGTCTTCGATCGAATCAAAAGAAAAGTATTCGATCGCCACGTACGTACCTTTAGTTTTTCATGTGTAAGTTTAATTGGTTGTAGTTTTCATGATTACGCAGTTCTCTAGCGATGCAGACAGTTCCCTGCAGACATAAAATGGTCAAATTCATAGGGTTTTTTATATGATTGATATTCCACTCGAATGAAGGGAAAAATACATACGATTTGCGGAAGCCAGTACTGATCTAGCTCTGTCAAAAGTCGTCAAAAGCAACGCATGCAGGTTGTTAAGGATAAAGATCTAGTAACAGATTCAGTTTGTTCAGATAAAGATCAAACAAGATAGAGCAAGCTGTTAAGTCTCCAGGATCTTCACGGCTTAGTTATTTGATTTATGTAATCTGTTACTAGCGTTTCTTCTCTAGTTTATCTCTTGTAACAAACATATAAATCATCCTTATCTACTTGTAACAGCATCGTATATAAATATAATGAAATACACTCTGTGGCTGGCAAGTTTTCCAGAACACTTTTCAATTCTTTCATGGTATCAGAGCAAATATAAAGCTCATGCTTCTTCCGATCCTATGGCTACTTCTTCCGCTGCCTTTAACCTTCCAGCACAAGTTATTTCCATCAAGCTTGATGGGACTAACTTCCTTGCCTGGAGTGCTCAATTACTTCCACTTTTTAGGAGCTATGGCTTGATGGGGATTGTTGATGGTTCCAATCCTTGCCCTCCTCAGTTTTCTAGTGATCAACTCAAGGCCGAGGGTGTCCTTAATTCTGCTTATGTGGTTTGGCAGTACAAGGATCAAACGGTACTTGGTTGGATAGTATCATCTTTATCTCCTTCTATTGTTCCTACCATTTATGGTCTGGAAACATCTCGGCTTGCTTGGCAGGCCCTTGGCTCCAGGTTTGCAGCACCTTCGACTTCTCGCATTTCTCTCATCAAGAGAAAATTACAGTCCCTACAGCAAGGTTCTATGCCTTGTCAGAATTTTTTGGATGAAGTCAAGGCTCTCGCTGATGAATTATCGGCTGTTGGCAAACCAGTTGAAGATTCTGATTTAATTCTCTCTGTTCTTAACAGACTCAATTCATCATTCCACTCCTTTGTAACAACATACATGATGCTTGCTAAGGAGAAATCCATGACTTTTTCTGATTTTCATGCAGAAATATTAAATTACGATCTCATGCAAAAATTTCAGCACCAATCTATTCAACCAGAAACTGGATCTTATGCTCTATATTCCAATAAACCTGGTGCTAAGTCAGGTACTCGTAACAATAATAGGTCTCGGTTTACAGGATCTTCCAAGACAAATGGTCATGTACCTGTGTCTTCTCAATTTCGGCAACCACTACCCCATCTGTCGTCTGCGACACCTGCATCTTCACCATCGGAATCGCGCTCTCGATCTCCTTGCCAGATCTGCAAGAGGGAGAATCATCAAGCTCTTGACTGTTTTAACCGTATGAATTATGCATATCAAGGACGACATCCTCCAACAGAATTAGCAGCCATGGTTGCTGAAGCAAACACTACATATCTGAATCAACATCAGTGGTATGCTGATAGTGGTGCCAATATTCATATTACTTCAGATGTTGCCAATCTTGCTACTTCTCAACCATATGAAGGCAATGACTCTGTGGGTGTAGGTAATGGGGCAGGTTTGTTCATCTCACGAACTGGGAATGCTTCCATAAAAACTCCTTCTTCTACTCTTGCTTTAAAAGATATTGCTTACTGTCCTCAAGCATCAGCTCATCTTCTTTCTATTAATAAATTTTGTAGAGATAACAATGTTCTTTTTGAACTCACTGGTTCAAATTTTTCTGTGAAGGACATCTCGACGGGAGTCACGCTCTTGACGGGGCCAAGTGATAATGGACTGTACCCAATAAATCTTCGCCAACTATCTTCATCTAAGCTCCATGCTCTCACAATGACTGTTGGTGTTAAAGCTCCTACCTCCACTTGGCATTGCCGCCTGGGACATCCATCTGCAGCCATCCTTCATCGAGTCCTTTCTAGTTTTTCACTTCCTATTAGTAGTTCATCCAATAAACAATCTATTTGTGTGTCTTGTCAATTAGGAAAATCTAAGCAGTTGCCTTTCTCTGATTCTTCACGAGAATCCACTGCACCTCTAGAATTAATTCATTCTGATGTTTGGTCCACTTCCACTCCTTCCTTGAGTGGTTGTCGTTATTATGTAATATTCATTGATGATTTTACACGTTTCTGTTGGTTGTTCCCTATTACAAATAAATCCAATGTTTTTTCTACATTTGTCAAATTCAAACAGTTAGTAGAAAAGCAATTTAACTATTCCATTAAACAATTTCAAAGTGACAATGGAGGTGAATATTGTTCTACTAACTTTAAAGAATTTCTAAGCTGTCATGGGATTTTTCATCGCCTCTCATGTCCTCACACAGCTCAACAAAACGGACTTGCAGAGCGAAAACATCGCCATATCGTTGAAATGGGCCTCACGCTTCTTGCTCAATCTGGGTTACCCAAGAAGTTTTGGGTAGATGCATTCCTAACATCCATTTTTATTATCAACCGTCTACCCACCCAAGTTCTTAATTTTTCATCTCCGTTTGAGCGTCTCTTTCATCGTCCTCCTGATTTTAGTTACTTTAGGACTTTTGGTTGTCAGTGTTTTCCTTATCTTCGTCCCCATATGCCTGACAAACTTTCCTACCGTAGCACACCTTGCATCTTCATCGGCTATTGTTCTAATCACAAAGGATTTCGGTGTTTTGATCCTTCCTCCCGAAGAGTTTATCTCTCCAGGAATGTAGTCTTTGATGAAACTATATTTCCTGCTCGTGGACAGTCGATTATCACTGACTCTGGCAGGTCCGTGACTTCCTCAGGTATCTCTCAAACTCTACTTATTTCTCCTCCTTCACATATTTTATCCTCTGAATCTTCTGACCATTCTCTAGTTTCTGATACTCCTCTGTTTTTATCCCCTGATATTCATACGGCCACTGATTCGCCCGAGCCTCACTTAGAGTCTTCCCCTTCTATTACACCAATATCTATTGATTCACCTGAGCTTCTTCAACCCTCCTCTCCAATTATTACACCTTCCCTTTCCAGCACGTCTGAACCTCAGCCACCTCCACCTCCTTATCATGTTGTCACTCGGTCTCAAACTGGGCATCTTCAACCACGTTCTTTTCCTGGTTTTAAATTATATTACTCTACTCGTCACCCACTTCGTGCCCTGCATGCAGATGCTATCATTTCTGAACCCCGTACCTATGCTCAAGCGGCGTCTATGCCTGAGTGGCGTGCAGCAATGGAGAGTGAATTTCAGGCTTTACTAAGAAATGCTACTTGGACTCTATGCTCACGTCCCCCTGGTAAGAATGTTGTCCCTAACAAATGGGTATTTAAATGCAAACGCAGACCTGATGGGAGTGTGGATCGACTTAAAGCACGGTTGGTTGCTGTTGGCTATCTTCAGCGTAGTGGTCTGGACTTTCATGAAACCTTCAGCCCAGTTATAAAACCTTCAACGGTCCGTATGGTTCTTGCTCTTGCTGTTTCTTTCAACTGGGATATTCGGCAACTTGATGTGTCTAATGCCTTTCTTCATGGTATTTTGGAAGAAGAGGTGTATATGGCTCAACCAAAAGGGTTTGAGGATCCTAAGCATCCTGATTTTGTCTGCAAACTTCATAAGTCCCTCTATGGATTAAGACAAGCCCCTCGGGCTTGGTTCAATAGGTTGTCAACTGTGCTCTTGTCTCTTGGCTTCCATAGTTCTCAGGTTGACCCTTCTTTATTCACCTATCACCATGAGTCAGTGCATGTTTTCCTGCTCATATACGTGGACGATATCCTTGTGACCTCTAATGATCGATCATTTGTATCTTCTCTAATATCCAAATTGCAGTTGGATTTTGCTATGAAAGATCTCGGTCAGCTGTCCTATTTCCTGGGCATTGAAGCTACTCGAAATTCATCTGGTCTTCACCTTCGTCAGACAAGGTATATTATTGATCTTCTAGAACGAGTGAAACTTATTGGCATCCGTCCCTATCGTGCTCCTTGTGTTTCCGGCTCCAAGTTATCCAAGTTTGATGGTGAGACACTTTCGGATCCATCAGAATATCGCCATACTGTGGGCGCTTTACAATATGTTACACTTACACGTCCGGATATAGCCTACTCAGTGAATCAACTATGCCAACACATGCAGACACCGACTACTGCACACTGGACAGCGGCCAAACGCGTATTGCGCTATTTAAAGAACACTCTTGATTATGGTCTTCTGTACAAATCTGGTTCATTTTCAGTCAATGCCTACTGTGACTCCGATTGGGCTGGTGACCCCGACGACAGAAGATCAACATGTGGTTATGGTGTCTATGTTGGTCCTAATCTCATTTCTTGGTCTGCCAAGAAACAACCTGTGGTTTCTAAATCTAGTACTGAGGCCGAATACAGGTGTTTAGCCTTGGTTACGGCTGAAGTATATTGGCTGCGTATGCTCTTATGCGAGTTACAAGTTTCTCTGGATTCCCCTCCTGTCATCTGGTGTGATAATATCAGTGCACTTGCTCTTGCTTCTAATCCAATCTTCCATGCACGGTCTAAACATATAGAAGTGGATTACCACTTTGTACGTGAAAAGGTTGCAAACAAAGACATTCGACTAGAGCATATTTCCACTAATCTTCAACCTGCTGATATTTTTACTAAGGGGCATACTGCTGATCGCTTCTGTTTTCTACGTGCCAAACTATCGGTCTCTGACCTCCCTCTTAGTTTGCGGGGGAATGTTAAGGATAAAGATCTAGTAACAGATTCAGTTTGTTCAGATAAAGATCAAACAAGATAGAGCAAGCTGTTAAGTCTCCAGGATCTTCACGGCTTAGTTATTTGATTTATGTAATCTGTTACTAGCGTTTCTTCTCTAGTTTATCTCTTGTAACAAACATATAAATCATCCTTATCTACTTGTAACAGCATCGTATATAAATATAATGAAATACACTCTGTGGCTGGCAAGTTTTCCAGAACACTTTTCAATTCTTTCACAGGTAGCCACAGTTTTTGGAATGAGAAAATGAAACGGAAAATTACAACCAATTTTTGAGCCTTGTGTTTCCAAATTCCCCCCAACATATTGTTCCATAGAGGACACAAATTAGTGTTGAGTTTTTTTTTTTTTGGTCATTTGGAGTAAAAAAAGGAAATAACGGAGAGTTCGATCTCCTGTCATATGATTATAAATTAATTATTTATAAGTCCTCAAAACCACCCCCCAAATATATTATAAAGAAAATGATATTATGTCGTTTGGATTTTTCTCTTCAATTTGACTGTTCGACATCTATTTTATTTTTTTTAATAATTAAGAAAGTGATTATTAGTAAATTTATGTTTTTTTTTATAAATATTTAAAGATATTTAAAGATTTTTAAAAAAAATAAAAAATAAAAAGTGTAAATAGCACATTCAACAATACACGTTATAGTAGCAGCGGCCGTATTCTAATTGATTACGATATATATAAGATATATTATATATTCCAAGACGTTATAAGTTTGAAAATGTCGAGGGGGCGCTTGATACTCGTACTCGTTATATAAAAGCGATGCTGAGTTGTTGATGACACCCAACATTTCTTTTCTAATTAATGAGGAAAAAAAGGTATTAAATTTAGTACCCAATTAAAACGTGTAAATCGCTTGTTGAAAAAGTAATCAAATTACGTATCATACCCAAATAAGCATAAAGACATCAAAATAAGAAAAGAAACTAATCAAGCCCGTTAACCCAACTCTCTCTCCTAAGATGAGTGCTCTCTCCCCTATTAGATTATGTTTGGATGTTTCATCTTATTCAAAATTTTCATCTCATCTCATCTCATCATTACAACTTTTTCAAATTCTTATATAAAATATAATAAACAATTCAACTTTTTCAAATCTCAATACAACTTTTTCAAATTTCAATTTAACTTTTTCAAATCTTCAAACTTAAAAATAATATTTTAAACTTTAAAACAAAACACAAAATTCTCATCTCACCTTCCAAACATAATCTTAGTAGTCAACCCAGACCCAGTCTTCCCTTCTCCCTACCACAACCCTCGACCAAAACTACCACAACCCAATAAAAAGCCAAAATGACGTCAAGCTCATCGGATATCGATAAGCTTATCACACAGACGGAAGCTCTTTCTTGGAAAGATCATCAACTGGATCAGAACTCATCCCAGTAAATCACTTTTCAAACCTAACCCTGGTTGGTAAGCTGATATCCATGAAACCACTTTTCATGCTACAATCAGAGCATAAAAGATATTTGAATCAACACAGTTTTTGAATTTGAATTTGGAAACCATAATCAAATCCGCAGGAACACGGCTTCGTCATCCCTTATTTGTAGCATAAATATATGCAGCTGGTAGATGGTTTAAATTCCTGATTTTCAGCCACAATATCTTCTACTTGATCTGCTTTGAATGTTCCTGATTTTCAGCCACACTATTTGCTACTTGATCTTTCACAAAGCAGTGTGGTGTTTTGTGATTGGCCTCATGATTGAAGATATAGATACCAATCTGTTTCTGTTCACATTTCCAAGGTAACAAGACAAAGACAGGATCTTAGCTAATCGTCCATGAAATTTCAAAGGCTTCCACATGGTCCTAAGGCACTGGCCTCTTGAACTCAACATCAACGAAATTGCTTTGAACTACTCTTCGTTCTGGATCCAAATTCATGGGCTATGGATGGATATGCTCACAAACAAAAATGCAGAAAGAATAGGACATGTCTTTGGGAAGCTCATTGAAGTTGATAGAGCATCCATCTTTGGGGTGATGCTAAGAAGATACCTGAGACTCAAAGTAGAACTAAACGTGGAGCAACCCCTATCAGAAGGCTTTGATCTAGCAAGACCTAAAAGAGAAGTGAGGAAAATCCAGATAAAGTATGAACAATTGTCGAACTTCTGTTATGGGTGTGGAAAGCTTGGCCACATAGTGCAATCATGTTCGACATACACGATTCCTCCCAACTCATCAAGATACGGTCCATGGATGAGGGTGGAGTGTAACAAGCCTATGGATAAAGGCTATAGATAAAATACTAGGGTTTACTCTCTTCAAGGGGAGTTCCTCCGAAAATGAGAGAATGAGAGGTAGAGAAAAAGATAGTGAATGACAAAAGTCTGAATTTCATTAAGCATGCTGTAGCAAGGGACTCTACCCAGCTTTAAAAGGATGTCCGCTGGCTAACGATGAGGAAACAAATAAAATAGACTAACAATAAAGCAATAAAAAGCAACAGACCATAAAAGTCAATCTGTCGTAATGTCAAACGGCTAAAATGAAAGAAATACAAGATATAAACTAACTGGGCCCCAAGGGAACATGCTCCCAGCCCATTAAACAAAACTAAGGCCTGTCACAGTGATGAACTTGGCCCAGTCCAAGCCTTTCTGTTGAATGCTTATGTTGACTCCTAAACACTTAGCTTCACGTGTAAGACCGAACGGCTAAGGCCTTCTCGATAATTCCTCTCTTCTTCCTCTCGAAGTCAATCACGCCCAAATCTACTGAAACCCTAGATTAATCTGATCAAGCCGTGTAACATACCTCCCCTTTTCAAAACACCTTGCCCACAAGGTGTGGAAAATCCTCTCTCAGCTTCAAATATTTCTCCCACGTAGCTTCACTGTTGTCCTGTCCTTGCCATCGCACCAAAACTTCGACCTTTGCTTGATTACCCACCCTTACCATTCGGCGCACCAATATCTCGACAGGTTCTGGACAGAGGACTCCATTGTGGTCTATTGGAGGTAGATTGGGCATGGCTGTGGTTGAGGAACCGATTTTCTTCTTGAGTAAAGACACATGAAATGTGGGGTGGATCTGTGCGTGTGGAGTGAGATCTAGTCTGTAAGAAACCTTACCCACCCTTTGGAGAATCTAAAATGGGCCAAAAAATTTCGGAGCTAACTTGTGATTTTGGCGGAGGGCCACTATAGCTTGCTTGTACAACTAGAGTCTGAGGTAAACCCATTCCCCCTTAGTGAATTATCTTTCTTTCCTTCCAGATCAGCATATTTTTTCATTCGGTCTTGGGCTTTTTGCAGGTTGTTTTGGATGACCCGTGAGATCTGATCTCGGTTTTGGAGTGTTCTTTGACTGCTGCAACTCTTGCAGTACCTGGTATATATTCTAACCAACGGGGAGTGGGATATCCATATAGTGCCTCAAAGGGAGTTAATTTAGTTGACCGATGTGTGGAAGAAGTATACCACCACTCAGCTAGTGGTATACACGATACCCAGTCCCTAGGTTTGTCACCTGAGAAGCATTTAAGAAAATTTTCTAGGGTTTTATTTACGGCCTCTGTCTGTCCATCGGTTTGAGGGTGATAGGCTGTACTCAATGCCATTTGAACTCCTTGTAAATTGAAGAGCTCGTGCCAAGATTTACTTGTGAAAGTTTTGTCTCTATCCGAGACTATTGAGAGGGGTAAGCCATGTAATTTAAAGATATGTTTGATGAACAAATTGGCTATGTCTTGGGCAGTGTATGGGTGCTTTAGAGGTGTTATGTGGCTGTATTTTGTGAGTCTATCAATTACTACCCAAAAGCTATTAAACCCCTGAGAATTAGGTAAACCCTCAACAAAGTCCATCGATATGTGTGTCCATGATTGAGTGGTAATGGGAAGGGGCTGTAATAACCCACTTGGATAAGTGTTAGAAGATTTAACTCTTTAACAGAGGTCACATCCTCTTATAAAGTGCTTAACCTTACTTTCTAGACCTGGCCAATAGAAATCTTTCCTCATCCTTTGGATGGTTTTATCAAAACTCGAATGTCCCCCCATGGGCTACTATGGCCCAATTCCAGCAAACGAGTCTTAAACTCCTTATGTTGGGGAATGTACAGCCTTTGTTTGTATAGGAGTAAATCTGACCCCATGGTATACTTGGGGCCTAATTTATCCTTCTTAAAAAGAGAGATTAGAGCTTATACCTTAGGGTCAGTTTCGTAGGCAGCCTGTAGGTCTTCCAGCCATTCCATAATGGGGAAAGAAATGAGCATTAATGTTCCCTCCTCATTCTGCTCCTTTCTGGATAGGGCATCAACAACCTTGTTCTCGGACCCCTTTTTGTATTCCACAATAAAGTCGTACCCCAACAATTTGGAGAGCCATTTTTGTTGCATTGGAGTTCCTACTTTTTGGTCCAAAAGATGCTTTAGGTTTTGCTGGTCTGTCTTAATTTTGAAAGTTCCCCCAAGTAAATACGGTTTCCATTTCACCACTACACTCATATGTGCAAATGGTTCCTTCTCGTAAGTGGATAAATGTATTGCTTTCCCTTTTAGTGATTGGTTGAAATATGCAATGGGTCTCCCTTGTTGCATGAGGACAGCCCCAATAGATGTGCCCGAAGCGTCACATTCGATAGTAAATGGTTCTGTAAAGTCAGGTAAAGCTAGTACCGGGGGGCAAGAAACAACTTCCTTCAACTTGTGGAAAGCTATTTTAGCTTCCTCACTCCATTTGAATATCTCCTTTCTCAATATTCTGGTCAGTGGCTCAGCAATGTCTCCATAACCCTTAATGAACCTCCTGTAGTATTCGGTCAGCCCCAAGAATCCCCGTAATGCCTTGATAGAACCAAGAAGGGGCCATTCTTGCATGGCCTGTAATTTTTTTGGATCCACCTTCACCCCCTTGTCCAGAAATCAAGTGTCCCAAGTATGCTATCTCCTTGCATCCAAATCTGCATTTAGAAAGTTTAGCAAATAACTTATGCTCTCTTAATGTTTCGAGAGTCACCTGCAAATGCCTCAAATAATCAGTTT
Source organism: Pterocarya stenoptera (assembly GCA_003123785.1). Taxonomy (NCBI): domain Eukaryota; kingdom Viridiplantae; phylum Streptophyta; class Magnoliopsida; order Fagales; family Juglandaceae; genus Pterocarya; species Pterocarya stenoptera. The sequence continues at coordinate 52,891 of QEOT01008002.1, forward strand.
CAGATTTACTGTAAATCAGTATATCGTCAAAGAATACCAGTATAAACTTCCTCAAATGGGGTTTGAACACCTCGTTCATTAGGCTTTGGAAAGTGGATGGGGCATTAGTTAGCCCGAAGGGCATAACTAAGAATTCATAATGACCCTCATGGGTCCTAAAGTTTGTTTTGTGTATGTTAGAAGGTTTCACTCGAATTTGGTGGTAATCGGACCTTAGATTCAGCTTAGAAAAAACCATGGCACCATGTAACTCATCCATCAACTCTTCCACTACAAGAGTAGGGAATTTATCCTTAATAGTGACTGCGTTAAGCCCTCTATAGTCCACACACAACCTCCACGACCCATCCGCCTTCCTAACTAATAGCACGGGAGAAGAATAGGGGCTTTGGCTAGGCCTTATTGCTTCTGAGTCTAACAATTCCTTGACTATCTTTTCAATTTCATCTTTTTGAAATATGGGTAACAGTAAGGGCGCATAGAAATGGGTTTAGTGTTGTGTATGAGATTTATAGAACGGTCATGGGTTTGGATGGGGGGTAGGCTTTTTGGCTCCTCAAGCACTTCAGGATATTCTTTCAATATTTTTTTCATAGTTGCTGGAATTTGTTCTTCAACTGGTTTGTTTCCACCTTCCATGTCAAATAAAATTATGCTCATTTTTTTCAGTTTATTAAAGACATTTAAAGAGCATTCCTCAATCAATTTTGTTGCTGTCAACCCTTGTAACTGCACTGTTTTTCCTTTAACAAAAAATCTCATGGTTAACTTTTGGAAATCCCACAAAACAGTACCAACCTCTTGTAGCCTATGGATGCTTAGCATCATATCACAACCCGCTAGGACTAAAACATGCACCTTAACTTTAAAGTTGGTACCCTGAATGTTAACACCCACTCCCTTGCACTTTCCTTCACTAGGTAGGATTTCCCCACTTGCCACTTTCACTTTCACCTTTTCTTCAAGATTAATGGGTAGTTTGACTCGGTTTAACACAGCTGGATCCAAAAAATTGTGAGTTGATCCAGTGTCTCTTAGTATTGTCAACCACTGAGGTCCAATCTTCCCCATCACTCCCATGGTTTTTGGATTTTGGGATCCTGTTAAGGATATTATGTTCTTTATCCCGATAGAAAGTTTTCCATGTTTGGATGGTTTCTCTTCGGGATTTTACAAATGTTGCCGGGAGATTGTTGAAAAGGATGTGGTGGAAGCATTTGAGATTTCTTTAGAGGTAGTGATCTACTTAGGTTCTATTCCTCATCGTATGTAGTTCTAATTCCTAAGGTTTCAAATCCTACCAGTTTTGATAAGTTCAGGCCAATTAGCCTCAGTTCTGTGGTTTATAAAGTCTGTTATAAATTGATGGTGCAACGATTGGCTCCTATTCTATCTTGGATGGTTTCTCAGGAGCAATGAGCTTTTATTCCAGGTAAAAGTATTCTAGAAAATGTAAGCTTAACCCAAGAGATGATACATAGCATGAATAAAACTGTTGGAGGAGGCAATGTAATGATTAAAGTGGATTTTGCTAAAGCATATGATAGCATTGATTGGGACTTTCTTTTACATGTGTTGGAAGCTTTTGGTTTCTCTTCGCAATTTCAAGATCTTGTTAAGCAATGTGTCACTTCTGTCTGGTATGCTGTTGTGATGAATGAAACGGTGAAGGGCTTCTATAAGGGTGGAAGGGGGTTACAGCAAGGAGATCCTCTATCTCCGTATTTGTTTATTTTAGTGGAGGAGATGCTTTCAAAACTTTTGAAGGTTAAGTTTCAGTCTGGGGCTATTGGGAGGTTTTCGCATCTGAGGGGGGCTCCTCTAGTTTCTCACCTTTTATATACATATGACATGGTTATATTTGCTAATGGTGGGAAAAAATCTTTAAAGTCAATCATGGAATGCTTGAAGAAGTACGAGGTTTGGTCGGGGCAAGCTGTAAATAAGAATAAGTCGGCTATTTTTTTTTTGATCATATTACGAGGTTGAGAAGATGTTCCATTTTACGAGTTACTGGGTTTGTGCAAGGTTCTTTTCCTTTCAAATATTTAGGGGTTCCCATTGTCACCGGCAGATTGTTAAATAGACATTTGGAGGAATTGTTGGAAAAAATTTAAAAGGAAAATTGAAGGGTGGAAGGCTTGGATGTTATCAAAAGGTGCGAAGCTCATCTTGTTAAGGCATGTCCTATGTAGTGTTTCGGTCCATTTGTTATTTGTCATTCATATCCCAAAGTCGACAATTGAGTCCTTGCATTGGACATTTAGTTCTTTTTCTGGGGAATGGGAAATGGGAATCAAAAAAAAAAAGGTGGCTTGGGACAAAATTTGAAAACCGATTAAGGAGGGGGGAGTTGGCTTGAGGAATTTATATGAGGTTCAAAATGCATTAAATATGAAATTTGCTTGGAAAGTTATAGCTAAAAAGTCGTTATGGGCCTCTTTTTTTCCAGCCAAGTACATAAGAAGGAATCATATTTCCTTGGTAAATCCTTTAAGGGGCACTGGTTTTTGGCGTATGGTGATGCGATGTATTCCTGAGGTATTACAGCATAAACGATGGCAGGTTAAGGATGGGGACGTGTCTTTGTGGTGTGATAAATGGTCTCCTTTAGAGCCTCTGGGCCACACTTATGAAGATATTGTTAGGCCTTTGTTGTCTCTAAAAGAATGCAAGTTGGAGAATGGTTGGAATGAGGAACTACTTACAAGTTTATTGGGGAGGGAAAAGGCCTTGAAGTGTTGATGCATCTGGGTAATAGTCGGCAAGGTCCGGATAAATTGATTTGGATGGGGAAAACAAATGGGTGTTTTTCGATGAAAAATGCTTGAGAGAATACGAGAGTGGGGTGCTCAGAGTTACCTTGGAATCATTGGCTTTGGAATCCTGGGCTTCCTAAGAATATTTCTATGACTATATGGCAGGCCTTTCATGGAGGTCTTTCAGTGGATGACAAGTTGCGTAAAGTGGGTGTTCCGATTGTCTCAAAATGTGTGTGTTGTGATTCAGGAGCCTATGAAGATCTTGAGCACATTTTGGCCAGAGGAGATATGGCTCAGTTTATTTGGAGGAAAATATCTAATCGGTCGGGTATGCGATTTGTTTCATCCTCAACATGGAAACAAAGAATATTTATGTGGTTTAGTAGGGCAAAACGATCATCCACTAGTGGGATGCTGATTAGGATGATTCCTTATATTATTAATTTGGCAAATTTGGCTTTGGAGATGCAAAAAATGTATGGAGGGCATTGCAGACTCGAAAGAGGCTCTTTGGCGACATGGCTTATTGGATTTCTTGGGTGGGTTTAAAACTTAAGGCAACAATGACTTGGAATGAGTATGATGATGCAGTATTGTCTGAATTAGAGGTGCCTATTAAGCATAAGAAACGGAAAGAAGCTTGGTTGATTGTTTGGCAAAAATCGAGAGTTGGCCGGTGCAAGCAAAACACAGATGGTTGTAGTCTGGGAAATCCAGGAAGATCGGGTGTTGGAGGTGTCGTACGAGATGAGAAAGGGGCCCTCATTCTAGCTTATGCGGCTAAGATTGCAGATGGTACCAATAATAGTGTTGAGTTGATAGCGTTAGCCCATGGTCTTCGAAACTGCAGGATGGTGGGAATTCAGTACGTGGAACTAGAAATGGACTCCAGGATACTAGTGAATTGGTGGCGTGAGGGTAAGTGTGGTCTTTGGTATCTTCAATACGTTTAGGAGGAGATCCTTTCAATATTAAATTTGAAAAATTACACAGTACAACATGTTTTTAGGGAAGGAAATGCAATGGCCGATGGCTTGGCGAAGTTGGGTGCAGAGGGTGTTTCTTGTTTTTGGATGGATTCTATGCGGTTGCCAGCTTCTTTAAAAGGAATTCTTCGTGTTGATAAAGCGGGATTGCCTTCTTTATGATTGTAGAATGTTGCTTAGGAATTGTATCTATGAGGTTTTGTTTAGTGTTTTGATTTGTTGGTTAAAGTTTCATAATAGGAATGGAAAGAATGTTCCTAGTGCCCTGATTAGTTTCACGGTATTCCTCCCCACAATTGAGGGTTCTTAATAAATGTTGGAGGGGTCACTCTTGGCCATGTGACCCCATCTCTTGGTTAAAAAAAAAATGCTTAAACCTTCCACTCCATCTCAATGTGAATGTACCGTCAAGTGTTTCCTCCGGTTGAGATGTGTTTGCAACGTATGGTGCATTCTCATTTGTGATCCCTATAATTACATCATTTAATTGTATCAGAGGCCTTCTATTGTTGGTGATCCTTTCTTTGATGATGTGTTACAAGCCAAAATAAGTAAATTGTTCACCCACCTTATTTTTAAAAAAAAAAAAGAAAGAAAGAAAGAAAGAAAGATGGTACTCCAAATTTATTAATAATCCTTATTTATGGTGGAGGAATATCGTGGTTACATTCGGATGCCTAGGGGTTATATATAATAAAAAACCTCAAACTCAGGCATCAAAATAAGATATAGACTAACTCAAAACATTATACAGTATTAAATAAAAGCACAACAGGACTCATCTAAATAAATTTGCATATAGAATAGCTCCAACAAAGAAAACCTGCATAAAAACATGCATAATCCAATTTGATCTTGCCAAATAGCTCCAATAAAGAATAAGAAAAAGAAGACAAACATGGACGTAAGGAACACCAGCCCGTTGCAACATGCACTAAGCAATTCTCAGTCTCAAATAAGGTAAAGAGCATTTGTCAAGGCACAACAAACCTTTAAGTTTTCTAAAAATAAGACTATGAGCACGAAGATCCATACAAGAATTATGGGTTCCTTCTTTCACAAAAAAATTTGCAACCATATTCCATTCTCAAAAAAATGACCAATGCGACAATTAAGAGTCCGAATAAGTTTAGTCACATCTTCCTAAAAGTCCCATAAGTACCAATAGGAACATTCACCGAGACGACAATTGTTCACCCACTTATTGGAGGGTAATTGAAACGGTTTATATGGACAGTGGATAATGAAGACTTCAAAATAGGTGGAAGTAGGTAGGACCGTAGGAGTTATGTGACCTTTGTGAGTGGTGAAATGGTAAGGGGTCTTGATGGTTGATACTGTAGAATGGTATTATTTCCTTTGCCATATTGAACCATTAAATTATAATTAGAAGGAAGTTTCTAATGGGATCAATCGGAAAGCCTAGTTGCTGCAATTAAAAAACTTCAAAACCTTGTGAATATCTGTATAACATCATATTAAGCATTCTCATTGGATTGGCCAAATACATCTTCAAATTTTAGCTAATATCACATAATATACATTTGTCCATTCCATTTAAATTCAATCCCCACGTTTGATTATCCATTTACTCTCTATATAATAATAAAATATTATTAATTAAATTATTTATTTATTTAATTTATTTTTATCACATTTTGTAGTTCTACCAATTAAATGTTAATAATAATTATATTCTAATTAAATTAATTTTTAAAAAAAGTATTATTAAATTTTAATAATAATTATATTCTAAATGTTAAATTTTAATTATATTCTAATTAATTTAATTTATTTACTTGGAGTAAGAAACTAGTATTTTAATATTTGATAAAGCAACTATAGTTAGCTATATTTGGTGAAGCACTTTATCTGAAATCCAAATTATTTTAGAGATACCCTATCCAATGTTAGGTCTTTTTGACACAAATTATCTAAATTTTAACTATCATTCAACTTTGTTCAAGCCAGTATCAAGAGATATTGGTATCATTCTTGGTCCAAAAAGGCAAGAATTACAATTATGGAAAATTTGTAACACGTGTTTATGTATGAT